>JAYJMB010000912.1:0-17407 GCA_036873735.1 Pouteria campechiana | reverse complement strand
ACTACTCAGCAAAACCATATGTTAACTTACTTTTAGTAAACCATGTCAATATATTATTGATTTAATTATTTTTTTAAGTGCCTGTATAAAAAAAAAAGAGATAATTGACAACTCGAAACCTGTTAAAAAAACTCAAATTGAAAAGAATCTTATCCTACTAATTACTCAAAAATTGTAAAAAAAAAACCCATTAATTTTTTTTTTTAACAATTTATGCAAAATGGTTTAGTTTGGATACTCAATGCCTTGAACCGAAACTACTCTATAGATGAGTTTGGGTCAAGAAGATAGAACCGACTCTATCCTTTGAGTCAAAAAAGGCGAAACCAAACTTGCAAAAATTCGAGTCAGTTATGGCTTGGGTTCACGGGTACCTTACCCAAGTTGCATATCTAGATATGACAAGTGTGCTCCCACCATGACCATCAACACAATCACCCTCCATGGCTGTTGATGTGGCTACACTTGGTCCATAGATAGCAAGTTGTCATGCATCTGCTGACACGGACTGCATTGACTTCTCTACCAAAAGGAGCAGAAAACTTGGGCTCCATTGCTTTATTAACGGCCTTTCTATTACAGCCGGTGCACATAATGTGCTCGTTAACGAAACGCGTAGCCATGTCCAAAGTCAAATTCCAGAGCCAATGATGGGCATCAGTTATGATGATAGTTTAGACCAGCACTCAAAAGAAGGATCCACCCTCCAAGGCTGGGGCATGAGACTGCTGCCACTATCAATATCAGCAACAAGTTTATAATCCCCTCAAGGGAAAGCTCTGTAATCTCTCTTATTGTGCTAGCGAAATCTTCCTGATCACAAATTTGAATCGAATAATTAAAAATATAGATAAATAATATAATAATAAATAAATAGAATTATTATGATGGGGAGTTAAATGTCTTGCGAATGAAAAATGAAAAGCTTTTACGCTTCTTACCTTTTACATGGCGCATCCAGGAAATAGAAAGATAAATAGGTTCTTCGTTAGAAAAAAGATAGATTAATAATAGAACAGATCGACTACAAAGACGAGATCAATCAAATAAATGGTTAGAAGACTAGTTTTCTTCCTACTTTTCTATCCATCTAAAATGACCCTCAATATTTATCAACAATATGAGTTCTTACCGATCTATTTAGGTGGAGCCCATCACTGTTGCCTCACCCACCTTTTGGACCCATCCCCACCGACAAGTTGGAGTATTCCGGTGAACTGATGATCAAACCAGCCGCACAAAAACTTCACCCGGTTCCGTAAAGAGTTTCTCAACCTAGTATAGTCAGGGGCTGTGATGGGTGTTACGGTGTCCGGGTGGACACTCCGTAGCCCAATCCAACCCCAGTAGTATTGCGGAGGCAAACACACCAAAACGAGATTGTTAGGATGAACAAAAAGCTTTAGTGGGTGTGCGTGATAGTTACTAGCAGATGGGAATTAGCCATCATTACCTACTGACGATTACGACAAGTCCTAAACAATGTTGGTATTGTTGATAATACACGCGCTGATTATTGAAGCAAAAGTAATCCACCAAAACATCTACCATCCGTGTGCAACATCTGATCCATACATGTGATGCATAGATACCACGAAGATGGCCAACTCCAAAATCAAGCCTGTGAAGACATCAGAAAGGCGTCATGAACGAAGTCGTATGGACAGTTGTAAGCAAAGTTTTGAGGCGGCCTATACCAGGGGCAAAAGAAGAAGAATAAATGAAAAAGAGGAGAGAAAGGAAGGAAGAAAAGAATGTCTGGGAGAGGCTTATAAGAGAAGGCGTTTGAAAAAAAAAAAAGAGCTTGCTTGGATTGGAATGAAAGTGAGGTATACTACTCATGCAACGAAATACAGAGAACAAACCTTTACGTCAAACTTTCAGACTAGCACTCATTTCATGGCAAGCCCACCTCACTGCACTGACAACACCTTCCCAACTGTTCTCTTCTCGCCTGAAAAACGGAGCAAATGAACAATATCTGGGAATTTCAGATCATGGATATTGAGGCCAAGAGAGAGAGAATGTGAAAGAACCACAGATGAAGGAGAGAATCTGAAAGCGCCAACGAGACCCGCTGAAGAATCCATCACAACAGGCATGTCGTTCCTCTAATGTGACTTGAGCATGTCGAAAAAATCCGATTTCACGCAGAAACTGCTGAGCGATCTACGCCTGAGGAAGCAACGATTAGCATCAGCTCAGACACCTTCTTCAGGTCTGCTTCCCCGAAATGACTTTTAGCATCGGTTTATAGAGTAAAAAGTATTTGTGCACTAAAATTCATGCACTTTCAGAGTCTAAGATATCCCCATTTGGTGGATGCACAAAAACGAGCTCAACTCCATTACGGTAATGAGAAATCAGAGATAATCATCATCTTTCTCTAACTCCAATCCATAATCTAAACTGGGATGTGATGAATCCATTTTGTGAAGGATTGGCACACATGCATTTTTGTCAAAACCAGACCCTGTAGGACTAGGAGGTATTTCATGGAGGTATCTTTTCTAGTAAAGATCCAGATTATGAGTTTCCCTTTGAATAAGCCAATCATGGGTCTGCCACCATCGAGGCTTGCATCCCCCCACACCTGCCTAAATGGCACACGCATGACACTTACATCTTTTACCGTGTATCTGTTGTGACTCTGCATGAACAGATGGGCCTGAACATCTCAATCGTCCGCATCAAGGGCAAGGAGATATAACCCGCCACAAAACAGTAAGTGCTTTCTTCCGGATTTCTTTCAAAGTTCTCAATTCTAATGAACGATCCACAAAAGGTTCAAACGGCCTGCCTCTGTTTTTGCAGAAGGCATATCAACCAGGTCACGGGCGCCGTAAACCTCTGGCTGTGGAAGAAATTTCAACAGAGATTGTACCGATCCAGGCCGCCCGAAGCAGGGAATACATCTCTGACCTGTCAATGGCACTCGCATTTGCACTAGAGAATGGTGGGCGGCTGGGGAATATACAGTTTCTTGGCAATCCAGCGATGCAGAAGAAGGCTTCCTTGCACCTCGCCCAGAGAAGATCAGTTGACCTTGGTGAGATGAGGGGCAAATTCATGACAGAAAGGAATCAGCTTGTGCCAAGCCGATCTAACCTCTCTCACATACACATCACAGAGATCTCAAAAGGTGCACAGAGATTGAATCAGGTCCTCAAAGCCTGTTCCCAGGGCCTTAATTTTGACGGCTACTCTATAGAAATCGGCAAGGAGTTGCTGAAAGGGGCAGTGGATCTAGAGGAGTCACTGAGAATGCTGGTTAGCCTCCAAGAAGCTTCTCAATATATAGTGAGCCCTCAAAGGAAGCACCGGGTTCAGTTACGGGAAGTTGACGATGACGAGGAAGCTGAAATTGTGACAAAGTTTCCAGAGAAGCCGAGATTTTCTTTCGATAAATCATCCAGAAACTCAATAGCCCATGGCAGAGAAACCAAAAAATCCAGCACACCAGACCAGAAACTACCTGTTCGACCCTATGCTCCAAACTCAAAGATTCATCAGCCAGATACAGATGGCCACAGTTTTGCCATCTCAAATTCAATTTCCCACAGGGGATCGGTGAGCTTTGATCCAGAGGCACCCTCAAATGGCAGGAGGAATGCTCGTTCCAATAAACCCTCAAATCACATGAAATCAACACCACCTGTGATAACTGCAAATAACAGTGCAGCTACTTCCAAAAATGGGAACAAGATAAAGCAGTCAAGTTCTCAAGCTCCTGAACAGGAAAAAGCAAGAATTCCAAGTGTCATTGCCAAGTTGATGGGCCTTGAAGCGGTCCCAGTGAAGACACATTCCAAGGATAATGAGAGAGTCCCAGACCTTCTCAGGCAGGAAATTAGAAAACAAGATAATTCAAAGCACGAGGCACGGAGAAGCATCAGGCAAGTTGATGCAATGATTTCAAACTATGAGAAGCCAGTTTCTCAAATCACTCAACAGGTGATGGTGCAGCAAGCCAACGGAATTGCTGCATCTCGGAACACCACCATAGTCACAGTGCAAAACTCAAGCACGGTAAAAGGGAATTTTGAAAGAGGCAATTTCTATATCAATCCCCAAACAAGCAATCCTCGTGTGGATCAAACTAACCAGGCCCAGTTTGCAAAGATGGAGGTGCAAGGGAGGGAAATTACAAAATGGAAGGACCATGCAAGCGCTGGTAAAAGTGAATATGTATTCAGCAGAGTCAGAGGACCAGTCTCCACAACTGATTCTCAGGAGAAGCACAGAGAATACAAAGAGGCTGCAGATTCTGAAAATGTTGGACTGAAGAAAAGTACGCTACAAAATCTGTTCAAAAATTCCAAGCCCAGAACTTCCATGTTGGATAATCAGCAAGAATTTGTATATGACAGAGAATCTAGAGGTCCATCTGAGGTTCAAAAATCAGAATCCACAGAATCAAGAGATGGAGAAATTGAAAAGAATTCAAAAAGCAAGATGAAGGTAACAGAAACAAGGAAAACCCGCATGGTGTCAAAGATTCTGCAAAAACAAATGCTTGAAGTGAATATACATAAAAAGATGCTACAAAGGAACCAGATGATGGTAGCTGGTAAGAAAGGCTCCATTCAAACTGCAAGTGCAACAAAACCTAAAGAAAATGAAAGTTCCACTTACGCTGAATCCAACATGAGGAAATCAGTGCATAGAAGCAGGGAGGAACAAGCACTAATGGGTCAAAGAACTGATACAGACAAAGCTGCAACTATAATTCTGCCAGCTAAGCCTATGAAAATGAATAATGTCTCTGTACAGAAGGGTGTCACCCAACCATTTGAAACACAGGAATCCAACATGACAGAGGCTGAGGAAACAAGAAATAGAATGGGTGAATATCCACAGGACAGTACACAGAGAAAACAGAAGACTTCTGTGTTACAAGAAGTAAAACAGAGAAGGCATGAACGGATCACAAAGGTCAAAGAATCAATAAAAGGCATCCCAACCATGACATTGCAGCAAAATTTGCAGCAGAAAAATTTCCCAGCTTCCACTTCATGTGACTATGCTTGGGATGATGCAGAAAAGCGAAAAGAAACAGAAGAAAGCACAGCTGAACGTGCTAGGGATGATGGAGGAAGGCAAAAAGAAACAAAAGAAAGCATAACTGCATGTCGTAAAGTAAGTTTTGAGCATCACAGGCACTCTCAATGGTTATCAGAAATCATCTTGCATAATTGCCCCTTTTTTTTCACTTTTCTTGGAATGAAGCTAATGTGCAAAAGACAAGAACGCAAAAAATAAAAAAACACAGCAGCTACTTCAATCCAAATACAGTTTATTGTTTACAGTAAATAGGCCAACTGAGGATGTTAAATGACGAAAACTATTCATGATCCTCACTTCTTGGCGTGCTTAATACATGCTAATTTAAGAACACAGTATGTTTGATTTTCATGGAACTCCTGTCTTCCTTCACAGATCAACTGCACAAACAGCAAAGGTCCTACTGAGCTGCCACCACCAGAAATTTCTCTTGGAGGAGATCATTTATCAAAGTCAGACCTCAAAGCAACTCGATCCAAAGGTACCAGTCCTTGCATTTCAGACTGCTAATTAATGTCATTTGCAAAGTTCATCTACATGGAAATACAAATATTGCTGTCCTCATGCTCACAGGAACAACATCCTATGATATGGCAGTAAAACAGGTCAAGCTGCATCAAGATCTGACTCTTAATCCTCGCATGCATGACAAGTAGAAATCTAGAAAACAAGAAATTCATAGCTGATCCTCATTTTTATGCAACAGGGACAGGGACACAAGGCAACAATGCAATTGGCAACTCAAATGCTATCGTAGAGCAGCTCCGATCATATGCCGGACCTAAGAAACAAGGAAGGTCACTTACAAAGCATGAAAAGCACCTTAAAGAGATACTGCTAAACAGTCAACACTTCCTTAATGCTGCTGAAGCTCTATTCAGACTCCAGATTCCTATTGAAATTCTCCATAATAGTCACAATAAACACCAAAAGCAGAGTAACCAGCTTGTGTTAGATTGTGCATATGAAATAATGAAAAGAAAAGGTGAAAGAGAAGAGCTAATTTTCCATCCCTCAGTAGGAATGCCTATCGCATCAAGTCAGGTGAAATGCTTGGATGATCTAGTTAAGGTATTACATGAAGACATTGAGCATCTAGAATTCCATGGTGAGTCCGGGGGTGCCACATCTGATACTGCTGCCGCCTATCTGCAAGGTATGCTCAAAGGAGATGTCCAAGACAGAAAGGCAGATGTGAATTGTATGTGGGATTTAGGTTGGAACGGAATGACATTTGCATATCTTGAAAATGATGAGGTGGTAAAGGATGTTGAGAAGCATATTTTGAATAGGCTTATCGATGAGATTGTTGGAGATCTTTTGCATATTAGCGTTGGAAGAAATTAACATAGGGATCATATGATCAGGAAGGTTCTGCTCCACAATACCAACATGAATTGGTATTCACCGAAAAAGGCAAAAAGCAACCAAGACAAGTTTCCAAGTTCAGGTGAAAATTTTCAATTTAGAATGATATAAATTGTCTAGGCTTGTACTTCTTTGCAATTTCCTATTCTCCAGAGAATTATATATTTATGAAGATTGAATACTAGACAAATGTATTGATTTTCTTCCATCAGCAAAAGTAATTGCTCTTAGCCTGAACATATAAATGAATCCATGAAGCAAGATTGTCCACAAAATCCAAGATTATTCAAACCTAAAGAAGAGGCACCACGTACAAGAGATATGAACAAAGTTTCAAGGGCCTACATTCAGATCAAATTATTGCTTTTAGACAAAAAGATAATCAAATCATACATATCAGTTTCTTCATGTGATGTTGAATACAATGTCAGGAAAAAGACTGAGATGTAATCATCAATTATTGGAACCTTTCTTGTACTCAGGACATCATTCCAAACAAGACAAATGCATAAGTGAGCAGGGATTTCAATAAACACGAGCTTTAGGTGGGAAAGACTCAATTTCATCATCCAATGTGTTCATGTGGACTGGCCTATATGCAAGCCGCACTTTCTCATTTTCCCAATACCTGTAGATCAAAACAATTACATGTCATGTCCATGGAAAAGATAAGAAAATGGAGAAACTAGATTCAGAGGAGAATAGATAATGAGTATCAGCCTTTTTTCCATTACTGGCTCCAGAAAAGAAACCGAAAAACTCAGTGAAAGAATGAGTTGTGGACAAATCAGTTTTTTCGAGTAAATTGCTGTCATGTTTTCCTTGTAGACATGCACAAGGTCAACTATTACTACTCTAAAAATCAAGTTTTCAAAGCTTCACCGTCTATGTAAGGCTCGATGTGAAAAAAGCATGACAAAATGAATAACATAGAACCAGGACTGGGACCAGAATAATTTGATTAGAGAACATGCAAACTTCAATCATAGAACCCAGATATGACAGATTTCTGTACCCAATAAACCTCCAAAATACGGCTACAGACATTTATTATTACACAGAAATGTCCAGTGAAAAGAAAGCCGAATGTAATAAAAGCACTAGGCATTTCCCAAAGCTTGGATGAAGACTTGAACCATAAAACAGATAAAAAAGTATGACCATGCATATTGATAAAGAGATAAATAAAAGGACTAACCCTAACGTGTGTTTCATCCAATTCTCATCATCCCTTTTCTGCAAAACAGAAAAAAACAGTATTACAAATTAGAAAACAGAGGCAAAATTAGAGCAATGATGAACTTTCAAAGCAAGTAAACTCTCACCGTAAAATCTTCACGGGCATGTGCACCTCTGCTCTCTTTCCTAGCCTCTGCAGAGTGCATGGTTATACAGGCATTGATCAAAAGATTTTCTAGTTCTATAGTCTCTATCAAGTCAGAATTCCTGTCACCAAAAGCCAAAATCAGACATGTAGAAGTTGGTTGGACTTGTGTCAGCAGAAATTTATCCCAAGTAAACGCATTTACCATATTAAAGAACGGTCATGCAGCTGAACATCATGAAAGCTCTCCCATGCTTGGTCAATTAATTGACAGCCTAATGAAAACTCCATGATTAAAAAACAGAAGAGGAACAATTGAGATAACTAATGTAACATAATGAAATGGATAATTCCTGTCGCTAATGTTCACTAATACTGCCAAAGCTGCTACTAAAATGAGAGTACAATTTTATCAAGAAGATGAATGAAAAGTAAACCAAATGGATTTGAAATTCATACATTACAAAGAATAGTATTTTATTCTTCCATCCATGCCTACCTAGGTGATCAATAAGGATTGTGAATTATAGCAAAATACCTTCTTCCAGAGTTTCCTGAGTCCGAAACACTGCAGCATTATTTTGCATTATTCGCTGCATATTTAAACGGATTTTGGAAGTTGGCAAGGAACCATTTGAGTTTCTTAATTTATCCAGCCATGCAATGGTCTTCTCTCCAGCATCACCTTCCAGAGGTTTTTGCTTTGATCCTGCAGGATATCAAGTCAATGCTTACTAATTTAGGGATCAGACTTTATTGTAAATTGAGCATATTGCAATGAATGAACATGCTACATGTGGAAAAAGAAACATACCAGGCTTATTGATCTCTGCAACCCTGTTGGCACAAGCTCGGCCAAAAACAACAATATCAAGAAGTGAATTTGCACCAAGCCGGTTGGCTCCATGAACTGATGCACAAGCTGACTCCCCAGCTGCCATTAATCCAGGAACCACTACATCTGGATCATTGCCTTTGATGTGAACCACCTGAAAAGCAAAATATATATTAGAAACTGAAACAGGAACAACAGATTAAAGCAACAGACTGAAAACAATCAGTTTCATAGGCATGCCATACTTACCTCTCCATGGTAATTTGTTGGAACACCACCCATATTATAATGAACTGTTGGTAAAACAGGGATGGGCTCCTTGGTAACATCTACACCCGCAAAAATAGCAGCAGTTTCGGATATGCCAGGAAGTCTCTCCTTGAGAACTTCTGGGGGCAAGTGATTCAAGTGAAGATATATGTGATCCTTCAGCGGGCCTGTAGACAAGTGATACGATCATCTAGCTAGCAGAGGAAATTATGATAGAAGAGTTCAGAGTATCAAAATGCCATAAAAATCTGTGAAAAGGGCCCATTTTTTAAAAAGTAAATATCAACTTTGATTTTTTTCCTTGCTCCTCGGGGATCATTTTGTGTTGTCTTCAACCAAAATGGCATCAACTTGCGATGCCTTCTACCAAAAAAGCGACCAACTTGTGATACTTGTGTGGTAACTAAACCTCAAAGCTCGCATCATGGAACTAGTATCCGCCATCTAAGAGACACAAGTGGGTTGGTGATCATAAGTGCCAAGTTAGTGAAGGCTTTAAAATCCTGATTCTATTTGCATATAAATATTGAAATAGCAAATTTTCAGGATGTCACACTCAATCCTGTGTTGCAAATGGCATAAACACAACCAACTGACAAACATAGTAAACAGGGAAAGTGACTAGACTACACTAACTTAGGCCTTAAAACTGAAATCGAACAAATCAGCAAACATATTAACTAAGTAAACACAGCCATACTTGATATTTCTAGTTAAGGGAAAAAGCAGCTATGAGGTTGACATGTATAGAATGAGTACCAACACCACGCCCTTCACGAATTTCCATTGTCATAGATCTTGAAACAACATCTCTTGATGCAAGATCCTTGGCAGTAGGAGCATACCGTTCCATAAACCGCTCTCCTTCACTGTTTCTTAGAATACCACCTTCGCCACGAGATCCTGCACATCACACAAAAATCATATGGATGGAAACTAAGAAAGTGGACATTCCATTCTAAACACTTGAATTGATCAGAATGCAGAAGAAAATTTCCCAACAAGCAAGAGGACTGGACATTGTCATCTATTTTACAAGTTAATGTAAGATAAAACTAAGAGCTTCAATGTTAAAAACAAAAAATATAGCCACCTTCAGTAATGAGGCAGCCAGCACCATAGATCCCTGTAGGGTGGAATTGCACAAACTCCAAATCCTGCAGGAAGAATAGTCAAACCAGTGTTAGACTGTTATTATCTTGGAATAAGGAGAAAAAAGCGATGTTCAGGCATCGTTCACTTTTTGGGGGAGGAAGAAAAAAAATGACGAATTTGACCAAAAAGAATACATGTGCTAAGTCAGAGATGGATACTTATGTGTATTCAATGACTTCTCTTCAAAGGTTCAGTACTAAATATTCAACTTATATGTGCTATATATTGTGCATTGATATAATTTTTTTTATGAACGTATGTGTGAATTTATGTTTATGTTACATTATCTTCACCAGCTTCATCATCGCAAAAGCCTTATTCTAAGGAAGTTAGCTATATCACATTACTCTGCCATTCCATAGACATTTTAATTTGGTTTTTACAATTAATAGGCCATAGCTTCTCAGGTTATTTTTTGATGTAACACAAAATTTAGATAATTTAACAATATGCAGCAAAATCTTTACCTGTAAGCAACTATAATCCATTGTAACCACCTACAAAACTTTTTCCTACCAAAAATGCCATTAATGCTGCACACCAACACATTTTACAATGATCATTCATAAGAAAAGCCTTCCACGATGATAATATGCACAGAGTAGAGTTCCCAACAAAGGGATTAATAAAGAACAAAGAAGCACAATCAGGATATCGAAATGCCCCTGTCCAATGGTTGAGATGATGTACAGAGAAAGTACATATCTGAAGTGTATACTTACATGTGCATTGTTCATATCTAATAAACAGTTTATAAAGTATGAGTATTTTTTGCCATATTTAGTTCTAGAACATAAAAAAGATTTTAAAAAAAATGTATAAATGCATACATGGATTATCCATGTATAATCCAAGAATTTGCTAAATTTGCTAACAGAGTTCAAAATACAGCTTATAAAATGATGATTCAAATATGACAGCATCACTGGCCTAGTTGTAATCCTCCTAGAGTAACAGAAAATTTGCATATCTTTTTTAACTGAGGAGATAATTCCCTTTCAAGAACAAAGCCCTAAGGCTCAATCACCTTGCACTGGGCATGCTTAATTGAAATAGCTTTCTAGTTGGTCATGCTGGCAAGTCCTATCGAAATTTAACCCTAATTTTCAGGGGTGCCTGCAAACCTGGAGGGGTACACCAGCACGTGCAACCATTGCATTGCCATCTCCTGTGCATGTATGAGCTGAGGTAGCTGAGAAGTAAGTTCTACCATATCCCTGACAGAAAAATCAAGTTGAAGGAAAGTGTCTCAATCACAACATTCAAACATGCAATGGAATCAGATAATGAAAACTATAATGAGAATTGGTTACCCCTGTAGCCAAAATGGTGGAAGCAGCACGGAACCGATGAAGGGTACCATCCTCCATATTAAGTGCTATAACCCCTTGGCAGGTACCTGAAGCATAACAGTAACAAGGAATGACATTTCCAACCAAAACCTCGCACTATGAAGATGTTACCATCTATCTTTAACCCTTGTATTAATCACAAAAGGAGAGAAGATAGAAATAACAGAATTATTGGGGGATGCTAAGACAGATCATCACACCATTTGTGAGAACAGCCCTTCTTTCCACACTTAAATTTTTTTGCAAGCTACACTTCTCAGATATTAAGGGTCCCCACACTGCTGAGAAGAATCATGTGCAAAATGAACTTTCCAGCTAACTCGGGCATCAAAAAGCACCCTCGCATAATGGGGAAGATCAAGAGAGAGGCTAAATTAACAGTTCAGCAACATGATCTTTATATTCAATCATGGGTACATTTTTATCTAAGAAATAACCATCAATTTCAAAAAAAATTAATCAACATGGACACACCATGCAATCAGTATTGTCAAAATCAGAATCTGATATAACTCGTATGGATAATCATAGAAAGAAAGTTCAATCCTTTTTACTGCTTGACAATCACCACTACTCACTTTCATCAACAAAGCATTGAAACTTAATGCATTAGACTGTTATAACATTAAAATCCATGTAAGGTATATCTATAAGTGCCAATTCATCAAATTAAGTTTAAAAAAACCAAACAGTTCTAGGAGACCAAATCCATTGCTCCTTTACCATGCCACGTGCATTTGTTTATGCTCACAACAAAAAGAGTCTGTGTACTGTTATAGTTGCTGTTTCCTTCACTTGCATTTCTTAAAAACTCTACATTTTTCACCATCTTGTTAAAGCAGCTACCCAAATTAGTAGGATAAGGTAACATCATGACATCTACTCTCATTGCCTAACAACACTATCTTTGATACATGATCAAACTCTTTGCCAAAAGAGGGAACAAAATGACTTCACAATCTACTCCATGGGCATTTTATGGAAGGATATGGCTGCAATTTTCATATGTTGCCATATAAGGTATCTCTTGCAAGGTTGACTGAAGCAAAGCCTAGTGAATTCTTTAAAAAAAAAAAATCTTTATTGATCAAAAAGGGATGAGAAGTGACACAAAAAGTCAGTATACAACAAGGCTTAAAAATAAGCAATAGCATGCCCGGGGGTATTGAAGAAAATATGTTAATGAAATCCATAAAGTAATCATTCATAAGTATCATCCACAATTTTAGCAAGTCAAAGGTATCATACTCATAATGTGACAATAAATGATGGTCAGTGACAGTTCAAGTTCGAATTTCAGATGCAAGGAAAAACAGGCAGGTAAACTATTTTTTGCAGACAAAAAAGTCCTGCTCAGAAGGTAACTTACCACTACTGTCCATTAGAAGATCCAATGCAAAGTATTCCACAAAAAATTGTGTATTATGTTTCATTGCCTGGCCGTAAAGTGTGTGCAACAGAGCATGACCAGTTCGGTCTGCTGCACATGCACAACGATAAGCCTGCCCTCCTACAGATGCAACAAAAAACAGCAAAACCAGGAAAACTTTTAGATAACTCACAAGACTGACTGATCCTACAACAAGTTTGAGCATGTGAACCTTTTCCAAAATTCAGGCTCTGACCACCAAATGCACGCTGGTATATTTTCCCTTCTTCAGTGCGGGAAAATGGTAAACCGTAATTTTCAAGCTCTATGACTGCTTTTGGTGCCTCCCTACACATATACTGGATTGCATCCTGATCACCTAAATAATGCAACAAAATTTCATTTTGGAACACCCCAAATGACAATGTTCAGAAAAATTGTGAGCAAATTGAGCACCACAAGGAAGGAAAATCAAAATAAAAATCAATTTATGTGTATTGCATGACATGTTAAGGAATTACAAAAATAGAGATGCTCCATTTAAATTGATCCAAATTACATTATTCAAGTTAAATTTAACTTAACTAATCCAATAATAGCAAGGCCAAGGCAGCAGATGTTTATGAAAAGATGTAATGTGAGGTTACAAGATACTTTAAGGAATATTTCTAAACCAGGATTTGAAAGAAGAGGCAATTTGGAAGGAATAATGGAACTATAATTTCCCACTAAGGCTTATGCAACCATGGAGAAATTTGTCTAGATCACTTGTAAGCACAAATTCCAAAGTTCTAGGACTAAAGCATATAACTTACCAAGCCAATCACTTCCTTTGACAGTGTCATACATGTGCCACCTCCAGTCATCTTCAGTCATATTTCCTAAGGCTGCATTTATGCCTCCCTGAAAGGGATATGCTAGAAAAAGTTATCATACATATGTGGTGAAGAAGAAACTCTGGGGCAGTAGCCTGAAAGGAAGCAAGATACACCTAACACCAACTAGCCGATCTCCAGAGTACAGAACAGGACTTTCATTATTTCACATCAAGAAAATAAAATGCAATCCATTTCCTCATATTCTTTCTTTTAAGGGTAAGATAATCCAAGCAAGTTTCAGCGCCCTTGTTTCAATAGAAATGCTACATAGTTGTATATTCATAGCCATAACAATCAGAGATCTAGTTATGAACTTATGATTAATAAGTGAGAGGCAATTTAGCGGCCTCGCAAAAATATCTGATTCCAACTTCAACATGAGCCTTTTCTCACTTAACCAATGATAAGCAGTTTTAACATCTATCATTAACATAACATAAGAGTAAGGATATACCATTGTTTAACATGAAACTTTAATCAATTTAATATGAATGTTGCAACTATTATAATCATAATAATGCACAATGCAAGAGGAAGAATGTAAGAAACTGATGCAAAACCAAGGCATTGCATTTTTTAAGGTAATTGAAGAATTATTCTGCATCGCAGGAATATAATAGTGGCCCATAGGGGCATACATATAGTTAGTAAGAGAAGGCTTGATTACTGATTATCTAAACCAGCGGCATGCTTCATGGGAGTGTACAACCGTGGAACAGGATTCATGTAGGAAGCCTCAAATGAGCTGCAAGGTTTAAATGATGATCATGATCATGATATGGATTTTAAGCATTACATAACAAATCAATATAAAACATAAATTTTTCATTCAATAAGACCTTTCCCGTGAAAACTATAGCCAACCTTCTCAATAATTGGTGATCCACTCTCTAGGAGAGCCTCATTTGGATTGTCCACTAACTCCAAAAATTGCCCATGTAGCCCGGAGAACTGCACCGCCTAAATAATCTAATTTTAAGCATGAAATGCTTATGGATTGATTGCTAGCTCTCAAGTAAGATTCAAAGGGAAACCATGAGACAATTATGAAGAATGTATGAATGCTTCCGGCCTTTTGGAAGTTTGCTGATCTTCCTCACCAATAGAATTTCAGCATCGGTAAAAACCAATTTTATCTTACCTAAAACTGGAAGAAGCCAACATAAATAATATTCATGGGCTAAACTCCTAACATTTTCACTTCAGTCAGCATTCAAACATCTAGACCAACCCATCAGCACCTGAGCCGTTCATGTGGTAGGCCCCAACATAGGCTTGCTAAAACCACAACGGTATTCACAAAGCTACATCCTTTTCACACATCAAAAGAAGCACGTAGAAATAAAAGTCCCCAGACTCATCCAACTCACGCACACAGAAAAAAATTCTTCTTTTTCATTTTTCTCCACAGTCCAACCTAAAAGGAAGCTATTAAAGACCGCCGATTGCATACCTGCGCGGCAACGGTATGTGATCGAGTCGGGAAGAGCTTGGTAATGCAAGCAGTATTAAATCCGTGCTCGGAAAGCCCAATGGCAGCTCGGAGCCCCGCGCCGCCTGCTCCAACCACGACAGCGTCGTACGTGTGATCGACGAGAGTGTAGGAAGATCGTCCGCCAACCGTCTGCAGCGAATGAATCAAGGCAGTGTAAATCAAATCAAATCCGAAGGTAAATGAAGAGAGAGAAAGAGATGGCTTACAGAAGTTGTGGAGAGGGATCTGGAAAGATTGGGCTCGGCTGCGACGGAGGAAGTCTTCCTGGTTGTTGCAGAAGACAGCCGGAGGCCTCGTGACACACAGCGCCACATGATTCAGTGATCCTGCGAAGCGAGACTCGGCAACTGAGAGACGGAAAGTGGAGAGCGGACCGATGGGGAGGCAGGCAGCTTGAGAGTTGAGAGGAATGCGATGCAAAGAGCCGGTGAAAAGGACACTAGTTTCTTTTACAACTACGAAAATACCCACACCAGCCTACGCTTCGCGTACAACCGGTTGGACGGTATGCTACAACACGCGAGCTCGTGCACGGAGATGGGTCCTAGTCCTAGCATTTCGGTCACGTGAACACTAGCTGGACCGTCCATGGACCAGGACTGGCCATTTTCATCCTGATGAGATTCACAGTCATACTGAAACATTTGCACGGTTAGGATCATCTGATTAAGGGTCGTTTGACTTGATGGTAAATTTTAAGCTACTTATTAAACTCATTTAATAAAAAGTCCATTTCTCTCAATCAGAGCTTCCTTCTAAACATTAAAAATCAGCTCTTGTGAATTCCAAGAAGAATGATGTATTCTATCCAAACATTACACTTTATGCACGGAAGCACTTCTATGCCTTAAACGTGCTTTTAGCAATGTATAATGCAGGGCCAAAAAGGCCCAAAATGGTCATAATAATAAAGCAAAATTACTTTGATGGCTTAAAAGCCAAGTAACACAAAGGCCTATCGAGGGTGGAAAGCTGGGGATGGGTTAGAGTGGGTTCTATTTTAATTATTATTTTATATTTTTAATCTAAAAAATCTATCAATTTGATTCTTTATTTATTTTATTTTTAATTATTATCTTCTATTATATCAAATCTCTCTCTCTCTTCCACATCCTTTTTTTTTTTTACTTTTTTTTTTCTATTACCAAACATAACCATAGTTACTAGGCATTATTTTCATCACTAAGTTTTATTTTTTCCACTAAGGCCCTTTTGGGTGAGAAAAATATATTTCTCTACCTTTTTGCATCTTTTAGTTTGTATGGAATTTAATTATCTCCATGTAAACTAATAACTTTTTCATTATTATTTATATTTTTCAATCATCACCATCTATTTTTAATTTGAAAAAATATCTACTTAAGCTCTTTAACTTTATTTTCAATATTTATTTGTTATGTGCTGCATCGATTTTTCCCCTCTTTCTCTCCTTCTCCTCGTAAATAAACAAACTCTCAAAAGTCTGTTTATTTTATGTTATTCCGTTAGTATGGCTTTTACTCAAATAATTTTCATTCATTGTTTGAATAAACATTAAATTCCCCTTATATATAAACGGCCCCTTAATTTCAATCCCTTGCATAAGGAAAATATTTGACAATTTTGCATGGTCATCTGCCATTTTTATGCCATCTGCATGCTGTGCCTGTGCATGGTGCGCTGGCGACAGGGGCAGGGATAATCTTGCAATTATTTGTAAAACGTGGGGCGTTAATTGGATGGATGGTCCTGCTTCCGTGCGGTACAGGAGTTTGTATTGGGTTGGGAGGCAGCGGCAATCGCAGTGGCCACGCAAAGCCAGACAGCCGTGGTTGGAATGATGAAATCGCGTCTATTTTTGGGCCACCATATTTTTCCCACCTACTTGGATATTTTTCTTCACATCCAGAATGTTGTGGCTTATGACTACGTAGGATGGTTGATTTTCCACGCCATCTGGCAAATGTTCCCACTGTTCAGAAAACAGGCTGATAATATAACTTTTAAGAAAATATAAACGGGTCAGAGACCTTTTTATACTGGGTTTTGGTTTTCGTGGGCTTGAAATTGGTCAAACCCAGTTTGTCCCCAGCCACAGCTTTAATGGGGCAGAACTGTTGGTGGATCTGCACTTGAACAGGTTTGGATGTGGGAGAATGCTTTGCCTCAGCTTAGGCCCTGGCCAGGCCTTTGGGCCAAGTTTAGATGAAGATCCTGTACTCATGCAGGCCACTGTATCTTTTTTTTTTGTTTTTTTTAATGTCAAAAGATATGTAAAAAATCAAAGGAAAAAGAAAAAAAAATACAATCTATAAAAG
>JAYJMB010000911.1:0-17410 GCA_036873735.1 Pouteria campechiana | reverse complement strand
GGATCTTGTTAGTTTATAGGAAGCATGATCATATCATGGTTTTCCAAGAAACAAACATCTATTGCATTATTAACTGCAAAAGCAGAATATGTAGTAGCTAGCAGTTGCTGTGCTCAGATCCTTTGGATGAAACAATAATTAAGTGATTTTGGCCATAAGCTTGCTAATATACCTATAAGATGTGATAACACAAGTGCTGACTAAAAATCTAGTTTTATATTCAAGAACAAAACATATAGAAATTAGGCACCACTTTATCGAAGATCATTTTCAAAATCATAACATCTGTCTGGAATTTGTGCTAACTAAAAATCAATTAGTAGACATATTTACTAAACCTCTGTACTGCCCTACCTTTTTAATAGGTTACGAAGGTAATAATAAGAGGACCCACGAACATGGTCTCCCTTGAACTTACCTTCATGAACCTGTAATAAACCTGTAAGAGACATTCCAACCACCATAGATGTCCAGAATCATAATCGCACTATAAGAGTAGAGTATGAAACCTATTTATAAATATTATAGAATTGACATGTATATTACTATGTCTTCAAATTTTTAACTTTACATCTTTGACATAATTTACAGATTTGTGTTTTTAATATATTCCAAAAAGAGACATCAAAATAAATCAAAAGAGTATAACATTCTAAACTTCATAGTTTATTGCTTTCTTGAGCTCCAACCCCTCGTTGGACTCCATCTTCCAACCTATTAGCTAAAACATATTTAAAATAATGTGAGTCTGGGCACCCAGTAAGTAGATATGAAGTAAATCAGTAATAACATACAACATTTGTAAGTACATGATTTCATTTTCTATTCCATTAGTTACATTATGATGAAACTATTGCTCTCTATCATTAATAACAAAGATTCCTCCTAAAAATCTCTCAAAATATCGATCATATCCAATAATGGTTAAACATTCAAACCCAATTTCACAAAATCAACATTTTAGTAGGTATTCAACATAATTACTCAACACGTGTTTGTCTAATTGGTTTTTAACTCAATCAACAAAATCTTCAATGATTTAATGCTCTCTAACGTATATCAATTTACTTCATTAATACCAAGTATTTTATTTCTACATCATCCTTTAACTTAGCCTAACATTTTACTTTTGGTATTTCCCTTAAATTCTTTTCTAAAAATATGCATTCAAATAATATAAATACAATAAACACACTTAATAAACAAAATAGCTAATATATAGCACAAAAATCATAAAATAAGACATGTTGCCCATCATTGTACCCAAGCTGGTGGTGCCGTCCTTCTGCCTCCTTGGTGGTTCTTGAAAATTGCCAGCTGGTGGTGCCGTCCTTCTGCCTCCTTGGTGGTTCTTGAAAATTGCCAGCTGATGGTGCCGTCCTTCTGCCTCCTTGGTGGTTCTTTAAAATTGCTAGCTGGTGGTGCCGTCCTTCTGCCTCCTTGGTGGTTCTTTAAAATTGCGAGCTGGTGGTGCCAAGTGACTATCTCTCACTTCTTAGTCTAATTTCTCTCCACCCTTAACATTACTTCATGCACTTTTATTTTATACTATGGATTGCCATAATTCACCCTTCCTTTTTTGCTTAATTTATGTTAATTGCATCTCATCTATATAAAAACAACCCTTATTCCTTTCATGTATTCATCAATTATATTCTTCTTGTACTTGACTTCACCATTTCATATCCTAACTCATACGGTCATATCAAATTGTAGTAATGCATGTTTCTGTATTGATATTCTATCCTTTAACATATGATTCTCCTAGTTCATATATTCCTTGTTCATTTTTAAGAATACAAATGTATCATATCATATGACTTATTTCATTTCAAACCAGTGCTCAGAATTCATAAATTTAACTTCAAAACATGAATATATAAAGAAACATTTACATAATTAAACCTACTTACCACCAGATTCAAAGTCAAGCCCTCCTTTACTTTAGGCTTCTTGTTTCCATTATTAATTCACCCCTTCACTTATTTTATACGCAAGACACAACTACTATCAACATTTCAAAGTGAATTTGTTTATGAATTACAATCAGTGTAAATCTTACTTTTGGTTTATAATGTAGCCTCTACTAAGATTTATTCAAATACTCGATTTAATCCTAAATTAAGGAACAGTTAATGGATCAAATACAATGGGTAATCAAATTACCCCTTTGTAAGTGTCTTTTTAGAAAACACTTCATGGGCAACTTTAGATTTTCACATTTTTTTTTATCATAAATAAGTTAGGGTTTCTGCTCCAAATCACATATAAACATGATTTAATGGATTTCATGTTCACATTTACATTCAAAACCTTCAATCATTTGCCTACTACATGGTTTTCTAAATTTTCCAACCTCACCACAATCAAAATTTATTTTATAAATCAAAATTCAATTTTCTATGTAACAAAAATTGTTATTCAGTGTCAACAAATACTTATCAACTAATTTCCTCTAATCGAATTTCCCAAATCCAAGATATGGCGTAAAAAACTAAAATTTCCTTCAATCCTACAACTCCATATCCACTAAGATCAGAGTTCTCTCTATACCGGAGGGTTGTTGGATTAATTTTCATCAATTGCTAAGCAGTCTGACGTCGAATTCTTTGAGTTCTATGATTTTCTGAAGCTTGGGGTGAAAAGGAGAGAGGGCTGGATGAAAATTGGGTTTCTTGGGAGGAAATGGAACATTTAAGCTCATTTGTTTATGGCACTCCAATGATGCACATAGACAAGAGCACATGCAGCCCACCTATCATACTTTCTAACCTTTTTAATCATTAAAATTCTTTCATACTCCTCATAATACTCAATTCATTAGTCATGCTCATTTTACTTTTCCACTTCTAACTCTCAATTCTTGTTTATATTCTATAAATCTTTGGCTATATATATAACACTCAGGGTGTTAATTTTTTATAATTAGGTGTTGATTAATGAAAAATTATGATTTTTCAATGAAATGGCTCAAGTATATATGAAGTGTATGAAAATTTCATGAAATTGAGCCAAATGAAATCATGTGTATGATTATGTGGCATGTTTACAAGTTCATTGGGGTAAATTTTTATGCAATTATGTTAATTTTATATGGAATAAATGTGAAAAATTAGAAAATAGGGCCAACTACCAAGGTGGTGCCTGCGTTGCCAGTCTAAGGTAGTGGCGTTGGACGAAGACAGCGGGATGGTGCCGGCAGCGCCGATCGGTGATTTAAGTTGGTTGGTCAACTTTTTTTACCATTTCTCCATTCTATTTTCTCTTATTTGTTTTGTTCTTTCTCCCTTTTTAGCCCTAGCCCAGTTTAACTAGATTTCTTACCAATTTAGCTAGGAAATTATCTTCCTTAGCTAGATAAAATTGTGATCTTTCATTTAAACCCAATTTTTTACCCATTTGAACCATGAAAAATGGAAGAAAATGGAAGAAATGTCAGGTTTCTAGAAAATGAAAGGAGCCACATGGAGTTGGGAGTTTAGTCATTTGTTTAGGGAGGTAAGCCCAATCTTCCAACCGAATCTCAAATTTTGGATTTTTAGGGTACGGGAAAATAATAGATTTTTGGGGATAAATTGATGTATATGGTTATAAATCATAGGAGAAATGAAGTAATGCAATGATTATAGTGATTTGACAAGAGAAATTGTACATTTTATTGAGCTAGGGTCTTTATGAATAGTAAATTTGGGGTATTTCCTAATTTTTTTTAATTAATCATAGGGTAAATGATTAAGGGCATGATTATTTCATTTTAGAACATATATGGATTGATTTAGACCAATGGAATTGAATTTTGAGCTATGCCCTAAGTAGAGATAAAAGGGAAATTTTATGTTTGGACCATATGGACCACAATTCGATTGGATTAAATGCTTAATTGGATGGTTATTGAAGTCAATTGCTTGTTAGTTATGTTATATGAAGATTATACATGGTTAGGAACAAAGTTTCTCAAGAAATCTTGCTAAATTCTTATGATTTAAATTATCTACTTAGCAATTTGATAAAATGTCTGAATTAGAGATAAATAGAGATTGATTTTAATCCTAAGACCCTTATAGAAGGAAAGGAATGACTAGCTATTTAGAATGTGCTTAAACTTTAAATGGTATGTTGTAAAGTTTAACTGAATGTTAAGTATATTGGCTTCTAATTGTATATTGATAAGTATGCACTAATGCAATTAGGAAGTATATTGTTTTAATAAATAAATTAACCATAGTATTCATTTGAAATGAATCAGGTTGAGTTATATTATAAATGCATGGGATTATTGCTCTATACAAGATGATCTTAGAAGGATGAAAAGAGATATGGAGCTTAAGAAGTATAGAGCGGATCACTCAAGGTAAGTAGACGCCCCTTGTTTTGAATTTAATGTATGATTGATTGGGGATAAGAAATATCCCATTGAATTGAATCAGGGCTTGCGTGTTTTGATTGAGGATATTGAATATCCCATATTTCTTAAGATAGATGTTTATATTGGTTTGGGATGACATTAATACTAAGAAGGATAACTAATATCCCTTAAATTAAATTATGAAACATCGGCTGGTTTAGTGCGTATTTGATTATTCTTGTAAATAAGTTTCTATATGTTATAGAAATAATAAATGATACAGTAGGGGAATAATAGATATTCCCTTAAGTTATACTTATTTGGATTGAAATGGTATATTGGATAATTGACTGAGTAGATGTGTATATTGTTGATTCGGAAGACAAAAGTCATTCCCTAACTAGTTGTCTTGTTGTATATGAGAAATTGTATAATTGTATATGCCTGATGGGCATAGAATATTGAATTAGAATAATGAGGGTGAGATCCTCATAATATGATTAGCTTATTAGAATAATGAGAACAAGGTCCTCCTACTATGATTGGCTTATTAGAATAATGAGGATGAGGTCCTCATAATATGATTGGTTTATTACATATTTGATCATGATTGAACCAAATTATATAAATTTTGACTTGATTTTTATTAATTGTGTCTACTTACTGAGTTACCTGGACTCACATCTTCTTCTTTCAAATTTTTAGCTGACAGGCCAAGTGAAGAATCTCCACTGTGGATTAGGATTAATAAACAAGATTAGAAGACATATCTACGTATGGTATGACTATATGTTGGAATTGCAACCACATTGTATCTTGGTATTTAATTGTAGATCATATTGTAATTATATGATTATAAATATTTTGATAGCATAATATAATTCCCCTATAGGGTGTTGCCATCATGGTATGATTCAGATTCTGGGCTGTGGGTAGGTTTGGCTAGTGAGTTAATTATGGTTTGAAAAATTTATTAAAATTGCAGTTCTGTGCACGATTTTGAATTATAAATATTGATAATTAGAAATTATGAGTTTGTATGTTTGTATATCAGGTTTTAAACATTGATAAATTTAGAGGAGATTCTACCCAATTTTGGCAGAATTATTCTCTTAAAAATAGGAAATAGTGGGGTTATGAGAAGACTTTCCTTATTAAGAACGGAAGTGGTAACATTCTACATATGCCCAATAGAGCATAAATTGTTGGATAGTTGAAATGCATAGGGTGGGGTGTGAGGCATTACAAGTGGTATCAGAGCTTAATAACTTATCTGTGAGATAAACTGAAATTAAGAAATGAGCCCAGAACCATGATGCCAATGATTATTGAATGTAATAGGAAATGGATTTGTGAGACATATGGAAGAACATTAGAATTTAAGGGAGAGATATTAGTCATACCTTGAAGGCATGAGTAAGGGAAATGAGGTACTTAGAAAATTGTACAAATGTTATAAGGTGTAAATGCTTTTGATATGAATGGTTATGAAAGTATATTGATATGAAAGAAAGGTGCTAGTGCTGTAATAGCATGATGATGATTTAAAAGTGATCCATGATTATCGAGAATAGAGTATCACAGTGGAAGCATAGTGATGTTTATATGCCTTTTGTTTAAATGTTAAATATTATTGTTTTAGAAAGTTTGTGAAATTAGATTGATTTGATTTGATATGACATGATATGATATTATCCTTAGATGTTTATTTGATGAAATGACCTTATTTTGTTATTTTGTTAGATGAATAATTATATTCTTAGGAATTTTGAGGATTCCTTGATGAAGTTTTGATGGTGACCAATTCACATATAAGATGATTGGTATACTATATTTGGTTCGTAAATTTGCGAATAGAATGACTTAGCAAATATGACAAAATTGTATTGATTATCATTGGATTTCACTTGAAATTGTAATTAGTAATAATGTGATTAATTATTATAGATGATGATATGAAGTAAGTGAGGATATTCCAATTACCTATGTTGTGATTGTAAAATTGAGATAAATTTTGTCAAGATTGATGGGATATCTATATTATGACAATTATTATAAGAGGAGATGATAGAATAATAGTACTTTGATTACATTGAATATTGATACTACTATATTTATGAATGTTACTCAACTTGTAGTATAGACTTTTGTTTTTGCTCACTTAAATTGTTGATACTTGAACTATTCATTTATAAAATTGTATAATTCCATGTATGACTGACACTAAATTTCACTATGAGCCTATATTGTTTGAGTTAATGTATCTTAAATGTTAAGAATTGGTATACATAAAAGTTGAAGTAGTTTACGTTGAGTTTTGAATTTAACAAGTTGATTGGGAATGGATGATAAGCTAAGGAATTTGCGGAATGAAAACTAAAGAGGTGAAGAGATAGAGTTAACACAATTAGTACGCTCACCTTGCTTGGTCGTTTTAAATATATTAATTAATGGGATCATGAGCACCCCAAGAATCCGGCTACTGCATTTTCAAGGATGTTTAAATTTTGTTATAAATGTATGAATGCATGTATGGTTGAGGGTAGAAAATATCTAATAATATTGTATGGAAGAATGTTAGTGTATAGCATAAATGAGTAATAAGAAATTATTGTGATTTGTCTATGATCAATTTGTATGGATCAATAGAGATAAAGGGCATCTCAATGCTGCAAAGGAAAATATTTACTCTATATTTGATGTATGTAAATGAGTGGAGATAGATAGTATATTTTTTATATAGAATAAGGTGTGATGACCTTAGAACTTGTATGAATGAATTGTGTGTTGTTTTAGATTGATTGATTAAAGAAGGTACTCTTGAATTATTACAGTCGTAGTAAGGATTGATTCCATTTTCTTAAATAAGGCCATTATGTTACATGTGTGAATTTTGTCTAAAAAAAAGTTTGTTTATTCTTTAAGTATATCATTGATTGTGACAAGTATCCCAAAATTTGTTGATTACCGTAGATTGTATAAGGTAAGATGATGACATTGTAGCTTACAATGATATTAAATGATTTAGTAGTGGTTGTTTGATAAATGGAATTATTTGAAATATTTTATTGATTGTAGTCCATTATGAATTACATATTACAATTGTTAAGGATAAATAAAGTAATGGTATTATAAGAGAGAAATGGAACCATATGTAAATTTTATATGGAGTTGTGGAATTGAAAAGTAAACTTGTGATTGCTTTTATAGAAAGAATTGAGGTTATTTTATAGCAATTATGATATGAGTGGCTTAGAGTAAATAGGACTAGTAATTATTCTTTGTTTTCCTTGTAAACATTACTATTGGATGTTATACTTACATTGCTTTGGTTTAAAGAAATGACATGACAATTTTTTATGTGGAAAAAGGGGTATATGAATTGTCTCTATGATAAAAAAAAAATTCAAGAATTTGGATGAAGAATTATGAGTTAGAATAAATTCAAGTATTGCAAAAATATAATGTAACATGATGATCTGATGTAAATCCAACTTGGTTAAACCGAAAGACAATAATGTGTTTATTAGTTATAAGGATTTGAATAGAAACTAAGGTGGATTCCATTATAGATATAATTGAATTATTGTCAAACAGGAAAAATATGAGCGAATTACATGGTAAATCCAAAGATATTATAAACTTAGAATAATCAGAAGATAGATTATTCTAACATTTTGTTTCATGAAATATTAGAAACATGAGTAGAATTTATACGAAGTATGATTAACTGGTATCAAATATGAGAATGATGAATGGCCAACTTATATAAGGTATGAATGTATGTATGATAAATGAAGTGAAATGGAAAAAAGGATAACTCAACTTGTAGAATTGAAATGATATCAATGGACGTTGATAGATGAAAGTTAGTTTGTAATAAATTAATGTATGCATATTGTGCATATAGTTTGGATTATAAATGAAAGGTGTATAAAAAATACTACATCAAGAACATAGAGACAAAGATGTATTATCCTATACTGTTATGAATTCCCGAGTACTCTAAAATTTATGTATATTCAAATTGATAATGATTATTGGAAATTGAATATGATTCTATTTGTTTGATTAGATGTGATGAAGCATGGGATTTCTTAAGTTTAAATAGTGGTGTAAACCTCAATGGATGGTAAATTAATTTAATTGAATATTATATGTGTTTTACTAAGATGTATATTAGGAACTTTGAGAACTTAAATTGTAAGTGATTAGTATGAAAGATAGTATAGTTACATTTCCCTTAAATTACTTTGTTTGTGTTTGATTAAATACCATGACATGTATATCATGATTGGAAATAATGACATGTCTATGAATTGCTGAATAATTTATTAAGCTCTATTTGTTTATCTATGAACGATGAATTCATATAGTTTTATATACTGATTTACATTGAATATTGTTATGAGTTGGGAGAATTGATGATGCATTTGATCAAGCTCATATTTTGGGCTAATGATATTATTTAGTATGAGTTTAGTAAGTTGATTAAGAATTGGAATACAATACTTGAATTTGGCTATTCATCATAATACAATTGTTATGTAATTGAGAATCTAATGCATACTTTGATAATTCATGAACTAAAGTAAATAGCATAGTTGGACTAGGAAAATTAGTTAGAATTCACTTTCTCATGAATATGATGATTTGAATGAATTAGCATGTATACCATGATTGTGCAAATGTAATTGAAGAATTTTGGTATTTTCTTATATGATTGATATGGAATGTTACTATAAGCCCAAACTATTTAGGTTAATGATCTAATATGATCTACATTTGAGTTTAGCCATCTAATTAAAATTTGAGGCATGCTTTGATTATAAATGAAAATTAGATGCATACTTAGATTGGAAGGCATACTTAGATTGGAATGCATACTTTGATGGGAATGTATGTTGGAATTTGTATATTAGTTAAAACACAATTGTTATTGAATTAAGATTGAATACCTAATTGGGCGGATATAATTGCTATGTAATTGAGATGATATACCTATTTTGGGAAATGATTGGTATTAAATTGTTTAAAGATTAAATATTAAATGATTAAAGTACTTTGACTAAGATATATGAAACATTATGTATGAGTAATATAAAATTATGTGATATGCCCCATGTGGCATTTGGATTTGTGTTGTAGTAAGATGATTGGAAAATTGGGTGGTATTGAGATGACATATAGACATGAATATCATGGAAATTGGTTTGGATTTGGTTATTTGATTAGTTATTGGATTGAGGTTGAACATGTAGTTATTGGTTGACATTTGAACATTTGGTTATTTGATAAGTTGGATACTTGGTTATTGGATTACGGTTAGACATTTGATTATTTGACTAAGTTTTGGGATATTTGTCTATTTGATATTTGGCTATTTGATTAAGATTTGGATGCATGATTGAAGTTCATGCTTGTTTTTGGATGCCTCTTGAAAGAGGATTTGTATGTATTGACAGTTGGATGCCTACTATAATGTAATTGTATGTATTTGAGGTTTGGATACCTGCCGGGATGGTTACTTTGGATATTTGGGATTTCGCTCATGACAAGGCTTTTTTGAATGATGCCACCAGTTATGGAGAAGGGCATAATTAGCCTATTATGTGGGATTCCTTTGCTTATTTCATGGGTGTAGATGGAGAAGTTGCAATCCCCAGGTTGCAGTGATGGCTAGATATCATAGATGGCATTAGTAATGTTGTCAGGTAACATTCGTAGTCGGAATTGGAGAGATGGACTAGAGTACACCATAGTTGTAAGATAGTTGAGTCCCTTTTGTTAGTGGTTGAGTCCACTTTGATGATGGCTGATGCCATTTGTATTGTGGTTGTGTCCACTTGGAGTGTGGCTGTGCCCACTTGGTTTATAGCCTCTGAGCATGGTATTGATTGAGAGTAGGCAAATGAAAGTATGAATACATTGGTTTATATTGGCCACATGATAGTGCTCCATTTACACATGTGAGATCGATTTGGGAATGATGGATGATGAGACATACGAGGGTAGCAATATGAAATGAAATTGGATAGTTTGGATTATGAGATAGTTTTGTCATTGTTTGACACTTTGTATTGATGTTAGTATTAATATGTATAAATATATGATATATTATAAAATTGTTATATTTTGAATTTATGTAAATTGCCTATGTGCTATAACATGAATTGATATTTGCATTATGATTAAGAACACTAAATTGGAAAAATTAATGTATATCGGTTAATAGGAGATTATATTATGGTTAATTGAATTATTATGATTAGACAATAGTAACATGAAAATTGTTATAGAATTCTCCTGTATTGGTTGATTTTTAAATCATAAAAGATAGTGGAAAGGAGCTGAATTGAGAAAGTTGTTTTTGTATATGTGTTCAAAATTGAATTGCGTACAGATGTATTGTATATATAACATGAGTGATAAATTATTTTGATAGTTTTTTAGACATTATGAGAAAAATGTAAAGAATGAGCATGACTAAAGGAATTTCTATGGTTTGAGTAATTATGAGATTATGTGTGTTGTCATAAAAATAATTGAATAATCAAGTATTTGTGGTCTTTATGGCATATTATGGAAACATGGTGACATTATCATGTTTTTGACATCTTTGATGTACAATTGGGTTGAATTAAGCGAGAATAGTAATATAAATGGTGAACTGAATGAAAATTCAAGGTAATAAAAAAAATTGCACGATGTTGCAAGTTTCAAGGATGAAACTTTTTGTAAAGAGGGAGAAATGTAACACCTAGGGTGTTAATTTTTGATAATTAGGTATTGATGAATGGAGAAATATGATTTTGTAATGAAATGGCTCAAGTATATATGAAGTGTATGAGAATTTCATGAAATTGAGCCAAATGAAATCATATGTGTATGATTATGTGGCGTGTTTACAAGTTAATTGAGGTAAACATTTATGCAATTATATTAATTTTATGTGGAATAAATGATAGAAAAAGAATGGAAAAGAAATGTTGAAAAATTAGAAAATAGGGCCAGCTAGCAAGGTGGTGTCGGTGGCGCCAATCGAAGGCGGTGGCTTTGGGTGGAGACAGCTGGTCGACGATTTAAGCTGGTTGGCCGACTTTGTTGACCATTTCTTTATTCTGTTTTCTCTAGTCTGTTCCGTTCTTTCTCCCCTTTTTTCCCTAGCCCTTTTTAACTAGATTTGTTGCTAATTTAGCTAGGAAATTATCTTCCCTAGCTAGATAAACTTGTGATCTTTTGTTTAAACCTAGTTTTTACCGATTTAAATTGTGAAAAATGGAAGAAACGTCAGATTTCTAGAAAATGGAACGAGCCACATGGAGCTACAAGTTTGATCATTCATTAGGGGAGGACGATTATGTTCTTAAATGGAGGTAAGCCTAATCTTCCAACCGAATCTCAGATTTTGGATTTTTAGGGTTTTGGAAAATAATAGATTTTGGGGATAAATTGATGAATATGCTTATAAATCACAAGAGCAATGAAGTAATTCAATGACTATAGTGATTTGATAAGAGAAATTGTGAATTTTGTTGAGTTAGGGTTTCTATGAATAGTAAATTTTAAGTATTTCCTGATTTTTGTTAAATTAATCATGGGGTAAACAATTAATGGCATGATTATTACATTTTAGAACACATATGGATTGATTTGGCCTAGTGGAATCAAATTTTGGTGATGCCCTACGTAGAGATTAAAGGGAAATTTTATGTTTGGACCATATGGACCACAATTCGATAAGATTAAATGCCTAATTGGATGGTTATTGAAGTCAATTGAATGTTAGTTATGTCATATGAAGTTTACATACGGTTAGGAACGATGCTAAATTCTTATGATTTGAATTGTGTATATTAGCCATTTGATAAAATGTCTATATTAGAGATAAATTGAGATTGATTTTAATCCTAAGACTCATGTACAAGAAAAGGAATGACTAGCTATTTGGAATGTGCTTAAAGTTTAAATGGTATGTTATAAAGGTTAACTAAATGTTAAGTATTTTGGCTTCTAATTGTATATTGATAAGTATGCATTTTTGCAATTAGGAAGTATATGGGTTTAATAAATAAATTAATTATAGTATTCATTTAAAATGAATCAGTTTGAGTGATGTTATAAATGCATAGGATTATTGCTCTATATAGGATGATCTTAAAAGCATGAAAAGTGATATGGAGCTTGAGAAACATATAGCGGATCACTCAAGGTAAGTAAACGCCCCTTGTTTTGAATTTAATGTATGATTGATTGGGGATAAGAAATATCCCATTGAATTGAATTAGGGCTTATGTGTTTTGATTGAGGATATTGAATATCTCATATTTGTTATGATAGATGTTTATTTTGGTTTGGGAAGACATCAATACTAGGAAGGATAACTAATATTCCTTGAATTAAATTATGAAACATTGGCTAGTATAGTGCGTATTTGATTATTCTTGTAAATGAGTTTCTATATGTTATAGAAATGATAAATGATATAGTAGGGGAATAATAGATATTCCCTTAAGTTATACTTATTTGGATTGAAATGGTATATTAGATAATTGACTGAGTAGATGTGTATATTGTTGATTCAGGAGACAAAAGTCATTCCCTAACTAGTTGTCTTGTTGTATATGAGAAATTGTATGATTGTATATGCCTGATGGGCATAGAATATTGAATTAGAATAATGAGGACGAGATCCTTGTAATATGATTGACTTATTAGAATGACGAGGACGAGGTCCTCATAATATGATTGGCTTATGACATATTTGATCATGATTGAACCAAATTATATAAATTTTGAATTGGTTTTTATTAATTGTGTCTACTTACTGAGTTACCTGGACTCACATCTTCTTCTTTTAAATTTTTAGCTGACAGGCCAAGTGAAGAATCTCCACTATGGATTGGGATTAGTAAATAAGATTAGAAGACATATTAATGTATGGTATGACTATATGTTGGAATTGGAATCCCATTGTATATTGGTATCTATTTTTAGATCATATTATAATTATATGATTAGAAATATTGTGATAGCATAATGTAGTTCCCCTATAGGATGTTGCCATCATGGTATGATTCAGATTCTGGGCTGTGGGTAGGTTTGGCTAGTGATTTAATTATTATTTGAATTAAATTTATTAAAATTGCAGTTCTATGTATGAGTTTGAATTGTGAATATTGATAATTAAAAATTATGAGTTTGAATGTTTGTATATTGATAAATTCAGAAGAGATTCTGCCCAATTTTGGCAGAATTATTCCCTTAAAAATAGAAAATAGTGGGGTTATGAGAAGACTTTTCTTCTTAAGAAGGGAAGTGGTAATGTTCTGCATATGCCAAATAGGGCATAAATTGTTGGATAGTTGAAACACATAGGGTGGAGTTTGGGGCGTTATAGTATACAACTCTACTTGCCACAAAATTTTTAGGCCTCACATTCCACTCCCCCTTATAAAAGTTTCATCCTCAAAACTTAAACGAACAAGTAGAGATGTTTTGTTTTCATCAACTCTTCCAATTCCCAAGTTGCCTTTTCTTCTGAGTGATGATCCCATTGTATTTTCACTATACAGATAGTCTTGTTTCTCAATTATTTTTCTTTAGTATTGAATACTCGAATTGGCTGCTCAACATATTGCAAATTTTCCTTAGTTTGGATTTCTTCGGGTGTTAGTATGTGGGAAGGATCAGGTTCATATCTTCTTAGAGATGACACATGGAAAACATTGTGGATTATGCTTAAACATGGGGGCAAGGCAATACGATATGCTACTTTACCAATTCACTCCAATCTCATAAGGATCAATATATCTTGAACTTAGTTTGCCTTTTGGGCCGAACCGCATTACCTCTATCATTGGAGAAATTTTCAGAAAGACTTTATCTCTTTTCTGAAATTCCAAGTCACGCCTTCGTACATCTGTATAACTTTTCTAACTTGGTTGAGCAATATGAATCTTTTCTTGAATTTGAGCTACTTTTTCACCTTTATCGGCAATCATTTGTGGTCGTATTATAGTAGTTTCACCCACTTTAGTACAATATAGTGGAGATTTGCATTTACGCCCATATAATGCCAAAAGGAGCCATCTGGATGCTAGAATGATAATTGTTATTATTGGCAAATTCAATCAATGACAAGTATTGACTCCAAGATTTGCCCCATTCTAGAATGCATGCCCTAAGCATGTCTTCTAACTGCTGATTCACTTGTTCTGTTTGCCCATCTGTCTTGGGGTGATAAGTACTATTGAAGTCTAACTAGGTGCCCATGGCCTTATGTAGTGCTTTCCATAACTTAGAGGTAAACACTGTAACTTTGTCTTAAATTATCACCTTAGTTACACCATGTAATCACATAATTTTTTTTGATAGATCCAAGCATATTTTTCAATAGTAAATGTAGTCTTGACAAATATAAAATGGGCGGATTTAGTTAATCTATCCATAATGACTCATATACTATCAAATCTTGCAGTTGTTTTTAGCAAACTGCTAACAAAATCCATTATCATATCTGTCCATTTCCATTCAGGTATCTCAATAGGCTGCAATAGTCCATCTGGTCTTTAGTGTTCCGCCTTCACTTTTTGGCATACTAAACATCTAGCCACATATCTGGCAATATCATTTTTCTTACCCTTCCACCAGTATTGAGATTTCATATCATGATACATTTTATTGCCACCAGGATGGATGGTATATGGAGAATAATGTGCTTCTTCTAGCACTTTCTATACTACTACCAATCCCTTAGGAAGTATCAATCGATTCCTGTATTTCATAAGATGGCCTATACCGATGAAGAAATCTAGTAGCTAGTATTTTTGTATTCACAGTTTTAATTTATGAAATTCATCATTAGATGATTCTTATTAAACCACTAGGATTTCATCTATTAATTGACATATTTGAGCCACTATTCCCTTCATTTCAACTTGCACATCTAATTTCCTTAGTTCTTCAAATAATTATGTCTTTTGTGTAAGCAAGTTGGCTAAACTGCTCCTAGATTTTCTGCTCAAAGCATCGGCTACCACATTGGCTTTTCCAAGATGATAATGAATATTTAAATCATAGTCCTCAAGTAATTCAAACCATCGTCACTGCCTCATATTTAATTCTTTCTGAGTGAAGATGTATTTCAGACTTTTGTGATTAGTGTATACATCACATTTCCCTCCATAAAAATAATGTAGTCATATTTTTAAAGCAATTACTACTGATGTCAGCTCCAAATCATGTGTTAGATAGCTGTGCTCATGAGGGCACAATTCTCGTGCTGCATAAGCTATAACATTTTCATTCTGCATCAAGACACAACCTAGTCCCTTTTTGGATGCATCACAATATATTAAAAATCTTTCCTGACCTGATGGAAGTGCAAGTATTGGTGCTTCCACCAACCTCTTCTTTAATTCTTGGAAAGTAGCTTCACACTGATCATTCCATTCAAACAGAATTCCTTTATGAGTCAACTATGTCAATGGTAGAGCAATAAGGGAAAATTCATCAATGAATCTTTGATAATACCCACCTAATCCCAGGAAACTTCTGACTTCCATTACTGTACTTGGTCCTGGCCAATTCACCACAACTTCTATTTTCTAAGGATCCATAAAAATGCCATCTCTTGAGATCACATGACCTAGAAAGGCTACACTATTCATCCAAAAGTCACACTTCTTCAATTTTGCATAAAGTTTTTTTTCTCTGAGCCTCTACAAAGTCATTCTTAAATGTAATTCATGCTCCTTTTTATCTTTTGAATAAATCAAAATATCATCAATGAAGTCAATCACAAACTAATCTAGATAGGGTTTAAACACCCTATTCATCAAATCCATAAAGACTACTAGAGCATTCATTAATTCGAATGGCATCACTAAAAATTCATAATGCCCATATCGTGTATTGAATGCAGTCTTATGAAAATTTGCAGGCTTAACCCTTAATTGATAATATCTAGATTGTAAGTCTATTTTTGAAAATATTGTAGCTCCTTATAACTAATCTAATAGATCATCTATCCTAGGCAATGGATATTTATTTTTTATGGTGACTATATTCAATTCTCGATAATCAATGCATAATCACAAACTTCCATCCTTTTTCTTAATAAACAATACTAGTGCACCCCACAGTGATACACTAGGATGATTAAATCCTTTATCCATTAATTCTTGTAATTGCACCTTCAATTCTGCCAGTTAAGTTGGTGTCATACGATATGGAGCTTTAGATATTGGCTCTGCCCTAGGTTGTAGATCAATCCCAAACTCCACTTCTCATTTAGGAGGTAATCTAGATAATTCACCAGGAAACACATCTGGAAAATCTCACACTAAAGGTATATCTTTCAACATTCGATGTTTTAAATGGGTGTCGATAGCTGATACCCAATATGCTTCGCATCCTTTCCTAACTAAACTAAGAGCCATAATGGTAAACACTAGCATAGGATTTTTATCCTCAAGCAAACTTCTGAAGAGAATTTCAACCTTATTTGGAGTCTTTAAGGTTACTTGTTTAGTTTTACATTCAATTATAGCTTCATGTTTGGCTAGCCAATCCATACCCAATATAATATCCAAGCCATTCATATTCAAAAGAATTAAATTAGCATAAAACTGTCTACTCTTGATTACTACAGGTATTTCATAACATACTTCAATAGCTATGCCAACTGCCTTCAATGGAGTTGATACTTCTATCGCATGATGCATCGGATATTTAGATAGTCTAGCTTTCTTTACAAACACAAGGAAACAAAAGACTAAGAGGCACCTAGATCAAATAATAAAAAAGCCAAACAATCACATACAAGAGATTACCAATAACTATGTGATTCATGGCTGTGAGGCCCTAGAAATTTCAAAATTGTAAATGTTCACTCTTGTAAAGTTTTAGAACTTTTTACAATGCGGTATACTGTACAATTTAATTTTTGAGGAAGTTTATTATCAAAAAATTATATAAATGGATAAAATATCTATATTAATGTGAGAAGGATGAGGATATATGTTAATTAATAATTAATAGGTGAATAAGAATTTTAAATTA
>JAYJMB010000910.1:6824-17413 GCA_036873735.1 Pouteria campechiana | reverse complement strand
GTGTTAACAGGCTTAATTTGGGGATGGAGACTTTGAAGCAAGACTAGCTTCCAGCCTCGGCCCGTAAAGGAGTGTCTGACAGTGGAAATTTTCAATTAAATGATGGAAGAGACTCTGGGAATGAATTCTATTGACAATTGAGATCTAACTAATGTGTAAAATGACAGATTTTTTTCATATGTGATGTTGTATCCATGGCAGATGAATGATTTGAACTCGAAATTAATGGTTACAGTTTCGTTATAACTGTTATTAATTGTGTAATTTACTGAAATCGAACTATGACATAAATTTCTATATCCTCTTTATAAAATCATGGGATTCATTAGATTAATAAATAAAAAAATCATGATAATTTCACCAAGGTTTGCCCATTTTATTTCTACCCGCAAATAGAAATTTGAATTTTTAGCTCTCATGGCTGTGCCTTGCATTGTTCACAAGTAATAAAGCATATAATACATAGTTGGAACCAGAGTGGAAACCTCTTTTAGATAATAGAATTATTTTGCCTTATTTGTTTTGATTTTTTAAGAGCTTGTAGCTTATTCCCTATTTCAACGATATCGATTAGTTTTTACATTAAGCTTCAACCAATTATCAGTCATCAATCAATGAAATCTTAGCTGCTGCCAAACCTATCTTTCAGAATAAATCTATATCATAGTTAGAAAAAAAAATCAAGTACAGCTGCATAGATAGTCAATGAGACCTGTAATAGAAGGGATAATGTTAAGTATAAAATGAATAAAGAGTAGATAGATAATTTATTTTTTTAAATAAGGTAGACGATAATAGATAGAGTAAGTTATGAGTCTTTCGATACTACATCAAAAAAGGACTTCACATTTCTTACGTCTTGCCCCAAGACCTAAGCCACTAACACCCTAAGCTGTAAGCAGGAAAAACAGCAAGCCCATATATTCAAAACGGAGCTCAACACACTACGACGATACGCTCTACTCTACAACAAGGGCTGTATGGGAGATGCAAACGTAAAAATAGAAAGCCCATATAGATCAAAACGGAGCTCAAGCTCGCTCGTTGGAAGGCCTGATTGGAGCTCGCTTCCTCTTTGTCTCTCCTGCGCCCTTGCTCGGCATTTCATCCCGGCAGATTTACGAGAGTCGTTCTTTTGGTGCCCTATCCCTCTCTCCCTTGCTCGCAAGAGACACAAAGAAATTCTTGTAGGTTTGCAACTTCGCCACAACCCAATATGAAGGCGAAAAGCTCAGAAACTACAAAATCCACTCCTACGAAGAAGACGCCGCCAGCAAAGAAAACTCCCGCAACGAAAACCGAATCTACACCCAAGGCTTCCACCGCCGCGACTGCTGCAACTCCGTCGTTAACGAAGGGCGCGGCGAAGAAATCCACGCCTAAATCAGCTGCAAGCTCCAAAATCAAAGGTAGGTATTCCTCCAAACCCTAGTTTTGGTGCTTTCCTCGTGCTCTTTCTGTGTTTGATTCCCGTCGATTACAGCGGAAGAAACCGAGAACGCGCAGAAAGAAGTTACTCCCACGTCGGAGAACAAGTCGGCGGAGAAGAAGACGGTTAGGAAAACCAAACTTCCGGCTGCCGGAAAAGCGAAGGCTGGCAATTCTTCGAAGAAAGTGGCCCCGGTAATGAAGGAGGAAGAGCCTACGGCCGTGAAGGAGAAAGAACCCGCTGCAGTGAAGGAGGAAGAGCCTGCGGGAACCAAGGAGGAAGAGCGGGCTGAAATGGAGGAAGAGTCTGACGAAGTGACGGAGGAAGCTGTTGGTGCAATGGTAGCTGTCGAAGAAACGAAAGAGAACAGAGATGATACAGATAACGAAGAAGAAGACCCTGAAGAGCAACCCGAGGAGGAGATTGGTGAGGACATGCAGGAATACGGGGAAGAGGAAAAATTTGAAGAGCCTGGCGAGGAAGAGTGCATGGAAGATGACTTTTCGGAGCCCGAGGTGGAAGGTGAAGAAGGTGGTATGACGGAAGAGTTGCAGATGCGGATTTCGGATGCTGCTAAGGAGCGGAAGAGGAATAAAGAGCTAGAGATTTTTGTTGGGGGATTGGACCGTGATGCTGAGGAGGAGGATGTGAGGAAGGCCTTTGAGAAAGTTGGGGAGATTGTTGAAGTCCGTCTGCTTAAGAATCCTTTGACGAACAAGAACAAGGGGTTTGCATTTGTGAAATTTGCTGCAAAGGAGCAAGCTGACCGCGCACTGTTAGAGTTGAAGTCACCCATTGTATGATACATCGGTTCCTCCTTGATTGTGCATATTTGTATCTGTTCTTAGTTTTAACGATAGCTTTTCAATTGTGTTTTGGTATTCATTCAGAGGGATTTCATCTCAAGTTTTTTTTTTTTTTAAAAAAAAAAACTTAAAAATTGATTTTACTTGAAAAGCGTTGGATGGATTATTATCTGTTTAAATATTTATTTTAGTTATTTCTACTGGCAGATACGTGGGAAGCAATGTGGCACTGCTGCTAGTGAGGACAATGACACCTTGTTCTTGGGTAACGTCTGCAATACATGGACAAAAGAAGCTGTGAGATTGGATACCAAACTATGTTTACCATCTTTGGGAAAGTGGAGGTATCAATCTTTTTTTAACTCTATTTTATTTTATTTTATTTTGTGGCTACAGATCAGACAGAAGCTTAAGGAGTATGGAATTGATGGTGTTGAAACCATTACTCTAGTGAGTGATGCTAAAACTGAAGGGTTGAGCCGTGGTTTTGCTTTTCTCCAATTTCCCTGCCATGAAGATGCAATGGCTGCATACAAGAGACTCCAGAAACCTGATGTTATCTTCGGTCACCCAGAGAGGACTGCAAAAGTGGCCTTTGCAGAACCACTACGTGATCCAGACCCTGAGATTATGGCCCAGGTTTGTTATTTTCATTATAGATATTAGACCATTTTTCTTTAAAATATGTTTTTGCCACTGAATATTGAAATCTCATTGGGCATGCTCAGGTTAGTCAAAATTTTGTTAACTGATCTGTATGCACAAGTAAATCATCTCACCCTTTATCACAACCTTCCATTAGGTGAAATTTATTTATAATAATAAGACATTAACGAAACTCGCCATGATTAACGCACATAAATTGTAATGGAAAACTGGGATTAAATAAATGTCATGGCATTAACAACTGTTGCATATTGAACTATTTCATCCCTTAGGCAACTATTATTTCAGTTTTTATTAGATCATGAATTTGCTGTTTCCCAATCTTACTGCCAAGTGAATAATTTAAAACATAGGTGTTCAAGTGGTTCCAAAATTGAGAAACTTATTTATTTATTATGGTCATTTATGTTTGACACCTCATCAGGTGTTAATATGGATTTTGATTTTCTACAGTTCCAAATGTGCCTTTCACAATTTCCTATATTTTCGTGGGCTGAGAAATGGGATATATCGTATTTTAACCCACTTTTGGGTGCTTAGGATTGTCCCCTCTTTTTATTATGCTTTTTGTGGTAATATGATTGATTTTGCAGGTTAAATCAGTGTTTATGGATGGCTTGCCACCGTATTGGGATGAAGACCGCGTGAAGGAACAATTTAAGCAGTATGGGGAAATTGAACGTGTTGTGTTGGCCAGGAACATGGCAACTGCTAAGCGGAAAGATTTTGGGTTTGTTGACTTCAAGACCCACAGTGCAGCCATTGCTTGCATTGAAGGAGTAAATAATACAGAACTGGATGATGGGAAGATGAAGGTACTCGTTACTTTGGGTGTTGCATTCTTGGTATTTTGGGTGCTTCACAAAACATAAGCTACATGACATGGTTTTAGTTCCCCTGATTTCTAAGCCTAAAAAAAATACACGAAATAAAGACTAGGATGCAGTTTGCCTGCAAATAATTGGTGGTGAACAGCTTATCTTAGTGTGGATGGTGGTGCTATTGATTATAAATTTACCTACAGGGTGAGAATCTAAATGCCCCTTATTCATTGAGAATAACCCACACACTGGTAGAGCCTGCAAAAGGGGATTTTGGGAGTTATGGCCTGCCTTCTTACCCAACTTCCCAAAGATGCCAAGCATTAAGCACCCTCTTTTGGATGGCATGTCAAAATGTGATCGTGAAGGAAAATATGATAGTTGGCAAAAAATTTCACTGGTAAAATTGGTTAATACAAAGATCATAGAAAAGGCTTTGGTTTTAGTTATGTTGTGGAAAAGGGCACCTCTTGTGGTGGTGGAAATTTAATGAGGAGTTGCAAATATCATGCATGAATTTTTATGCAGGACAGCCAGAGAATCCTTTTTTTTTTCTTTTGCTTTTTTGAAAGGTTTATTCTAGTAGATTAGTCAAGGTTGATTGTTATTTGAATCTCATAAAACGGTGTACATTTCCTTAAAGTTTTTATGGAGAATTGAAATAGGAGCTTCTAGAGCTGTTGTTTGAGATCAAGTAGCCTCTGCTGCATGCACTTTGATTTGTCAAGAGAGCAGTGGAAGTGACAAAATCTTTACCAGAAGTAGGATTTACGAGGTTGAGGTAGCTCATGAGTGCTGTCCTGGAAAGATGTTCTTGTATTAGAGAACTCTTGACTAGTGTATGCTTCATTGATAATCAAGGATGTGTTGGTGATCCCAAAAAAAGTTATTATAATTTTTAGTTGGAAATAATATATTTTTTATTGGAAAACTTAATTGAAAAACTGTATTGGTGGGTTGCTTCTATCATGTGTGCATCTTGAAACTTCTTGTAGCATTTTTTTGGAATGTTTATATGTGTATTCATAGCTCTGTATGAACTTATTGATTTTGTTTGACTGCACTATGAAGGATGAACTATGATTTCTAGATATTAATGGCTTATTCATGGTATTTAAACTAGACAAAAGCAAAAGCTCGACTTGCGAATCCTTTGCCAAAAACTCAAGCTGTTAAGGGTGGGTTGCGTGGTGGGTTTCGAATTGGGTATACTGGTGGTGGTTTCTCTAGGTTTGGTAAGTTTTTATTTTTCTCAGTCATTGAAATGTCCTTAATTCCTGTCTCACGGTTATGTTCGATTTCTTCTGTTGCTTTTCAGGGAGGGGAATTGGCCGGGGTGGTTTTCCTTCTAACAGAGGTGGCTTTTATCGCGGCAGGGGTTTTATTCCACGAGGTCGTGGACGAACTGGAAGGTTTGCTTTTCCAGATGAGGATATCCTAGGAAGCTCACAGCCAAAGTTTCATGGAAGACGACCTTTTGGTAGCCGAGGTGATCTCATCTTTTAGAGAATTACATTTTTCTATATTTCCTTTTTCCTTAGATGATGTTTTTTATATTGAAACATAAAAAAAGCAATTAAGAAAAATGATAAAAAGGGAAATATGGAGCATCGATAATTGTTTTAGAACCTTTCAAAGAATCTGAACTTCCATGCTATTGCAAGCTAGTAACTGTTAGGCTGTTGCTGGCAGTTCTTAGCTCATTGTAATAAGAGCTAGTGTTTCTTTCTGCACCTTAACAGGAAAGTCCCAATTCAAAAATGCAGGTTAACCAACTCTGTGTTTATGATGCAAAATGTGTGTGCCTTATTGACAAAGACCAGGAAACTTAAGATAATAACAGTTTGATGTAGAATGGATTGGGGAAGACTTTGGAAGAACAGGTAGACCCACTGGATAGGAAGAAGAGGAGAGAAAAAAAAGAAAAAGAAATAGTGAAAATTTAGAGAAGAATGGATGAGGATTAGAAGAGAGTTAGGGAAGAATTCGACAAGAAAAGAAAAATGAAAGTGAAGGAAGAGAGGGAAAGGGACAAGAGAAGAAGCAAAGTCTAAACTGAGAATCTTAATACTTGCTAACTTATAAAGACGAGACTCAACAATTGCAACTAAATCTTTGAAGAAAGAAGAAAATTTGAATTACAAACAAACCAAATCAAGTTCTTCAAATTAAATATGCTAAAATAAATAAACCCTAATATCTACGCTTGTGCCTAAATAAATATCCTAGATGCTCTGCATCACTTACACCTCTGCTGATAATTGTTGAAAGAAAGTGAAGAGAATGCTAAACGAAGAAAATTCAATGCTTCTTTCTTTTTGGAAATCGTGGTGGGAAAATTATTTCTAGAGACTCCTGACAAATTCAAACGCATCCTTTCCCATAGAACTTGATATTTAAGCAGAGATATCCCCTTGACAGTGGGCATACAGTAACAAAAGAAAGGAGAAAGTATTTGTCTTTATTTACAATTTTGCTGACGTTATTTTCATTCATGTTGACATTATTGCCACACTATTTGAGTAAGCCCTTAAGAATTTGTATTTTCATATTTTTAACCATTTGGATATGACTTCCATTTGAATGGAAAAGTTGAATTTAAGTTTTAACTTTCTTTTGAAAAATATGGCTGTTTCTTATGTTTCCCCAATCTGCGGCTCCCTCCCTCCACTAGCTGTGTCATTGCCAGCTAGCAATGGAGCTGACTGTTCTATTTATAACATCATGATGAGAAACATCGGAATATTTTGTTAGAATGTATGTATATATGTTTGTGTGTCTCTCCTGGTATATGGTGTGCTCCAAATCCTTGTCCATGCAACCATGATTATGCGAGATTTGGTGCTAGTGGTGGAATTAGCTGAAGCAGAATAGCACCTAATGTTGTTGTGATCCCTGTAGCACATAAATGCACAATGTAAAAAGGAAAACGATTGTCCTATATCAGTTTCAGTTGTGGCGGGTTACTTGAGAAACAATTGAAGCCACAGTTAAAAATGTGACAGAATGTAATACTGCTTGCAATATTGTTTTGGAAGGCAGACTGATAAATTATCATATAGGAAACTGGTATTTTTGTCTATTTCAGGTTTTATTGATAATATTACAGAGATTATTTTCATCTACTTCAGGTTCTATTAATTAATATTTCTGATTTTGTTGATAATATTGGAGATATATATATATATTTACAAATTATTGCCCGAACCCTTAACCAATGGTTTCTTCTCTTGTTTCTTCTCAACTTGCTGAGATAACATCCCTATATCACAACAAATTCGTATGTATTTGGTGAATTTTATTTATATATGTTTATATCAATATATATTTGATTTTCATGTGTTAAAGTTATATTAAATTTGTTGGGATTGTATGTATAGGTTTTATATGTAGTTCCATAGGTTACTAAATGTTGGCATTTAATTGATCAATTAAAATTTTTTATTTTGTTTATTTATTTATTTATTTTGTTTTGGTGGGGGGGGGGGGGGGTTCAGGGGGGTAATTGGTGGGGCATGGAATTTCATTGGACAATATTTAATTTTTCTACTTCTGATGAAATTTCCCAATAAAAACAATTTATCATTCATAAAATGATAATATTATTTTTTTGAATCACTGATATAATTTTAATTACCAATAAAGTTAACACTAGAATGTAGTGGTTCTCACGTTAATATCAATACTTACAAATATTGTTGATAAGCAGGAGGAAGAAGGGGTTCTTTTGGGAGGGCCTTCGAGGCCCCTGGCAGAGACATATTAGCACGAGGTGCTACTTCAAGGTTAGAAATGGATAGGCCGATGCATGGTGCATTTGGAAGAGGCCAAGGGAGGTCCTTCCCATTTAGGAGGCATCCATTTCCTCCTGAGGAGGACTTTGGAGGATCTGTTGGTCGGGGACGCTTTGAAGATGACTCTTACCTTCACGATGGCATTGGGCATGGCATCAAGCGGCCTTTTTCTGTGTTGGTTAGTGGAAGAGTTTTCTATTAGTTAATGTGCCATTAGAGTTTTTTTCCTTGTTATTGCAAAAGTAACTTGCACTTTTTGGCACAGGACTATGAATCCGTTCCCTATGAGCTTGGGAGCAGATTAAGGCCCCGCTATGACTACCCTGATCCTCTGGCTCGTGAAACAAATTATGAAGGTTTGGAAAATTTTCATCAGTATATAATATATGCAACTCCTAGCTTATGCTTTATTTTGGTTGCCATTCTTTGGATTTAATGGCATGCTTATTCTCTTATATCTTTTCCAGATATTCTGGGAACCAGTCGTGGTCTTTATTCACATGATTACTATGGTTCTGATGTAAGTGTATGATTTATACATTCCAACTAATTTTCATTCAATGGTGCTTTTAATTATGTTAGTGCTTGTTCTTGTATTAGCATTGTTTACTGATTATATTTTTGCTGTCAATCTTTGTTCAGTATGGTGGCAGTTCATATTCATCTCTTTATGGGGGTCAACATTCCCTGGGCCGTGGGTACTACTACTAGATCCAAGCTCTCGGTAACATCAAACACTTTGCCATCAATCTCCATCTTATGCATTTATTTTGCCGCATTCATGCATCCTCTTTTATTCTGATATAACTCTCTTTGATACTTTGCTGGCTGTCTTGCAGATGCAGCCATGATATTGCAGAATGATGCACTTGCCATTTTAGAAGACAAACACAATTGGCTTTGGTTGCCTACCTTGCGATCTGGTTCACAAATAAATTTTTTCTGTTTTCTTTTTCTGAATCTGGTTCTGGTTTAGATTTATCATATAGGAGAAGTGGGAACTTTTTTGCTAGGAATATGCTTACTGTAGAAACTAGCTGCTATCAGTTTTCAAGAGGTGTCACTGGAAAACCATTGTATGGCAGATTTCATAAGTATTGTTTGTACATGGAAGTAATCAAATGGGAACATCCAAGGAGGCAATGTGGAGAGATGGAGGTTTTACTTATGTTCCTGATTTTTGTCCTGACTCTTAGTTTAGTGGTTTTGTGTTGGGTATGTGCTATAGAAGCATTTGAGATATTCAACTTGGTGGTTATGATTCCTGGATATGGAAAGTCATTTGAAGATGCTAAACCTTGTTTTATGTTGAAAAATCATTTGACGACAATCACCATGTTTTATGTTGGTGATGTAGAAGGTTGTAATCTTCAATGGTCTTCTTAGAGTGGTCAATCATGGGATTGCTTCCATTATTGCTGAGAACATGATATATTTTAAAATGTTCTTGGTGTGACATCCACCTTTAATTTGAAGGAATTGAATATGGAGCTTGGATGTGTTACTCTAAACTTCAATGTTCGATGGAATGGAGATGAAAGGGATGATCTGTGGATTCTTTGCTGCTATGAATAGCCAGTATACCAGGGATGACAGGTTTCATCATGAGTTTTCTGATGCATTATTGCTCCCTATAAAATATCTTAGTTCAATTTCTCTATTTATTCAGAAGATTCAGTTGAGGTACCACTTTCCGAATTCTAGGTTCTAAGTATTTCATTTGCTTTTCGGGAGTGAAGGAGTAATTGATAAATTTGAATATCGGCCTGTGTTTGGTAATTCCAAAGCACACCCATTTGCAATTCAAATGTTTGCCAACTAATATACTATTTTTGTTATGTTTACATGGCTAAGCGATCTATGTTAGTGATTGGTAGCTTGGATTTGGAATTCTGACCTAGTAAAGAGTACCTACGGAGGGATCTTAACAAAAGGCAAGCTGTCTGAAGTCGGAACCACATCTTACGTAGACAAATGAAATTGATCACAATGAAATTACATCTTGTGTAGACAAAAGAAAATGATCATAATGATTGTCATGTGAATATAGATATTGATGCTATCGCCAGTTCATGTGAATTAAGCATGCCTGATTTGAAGTACAGATTCATACTTGAAACACATCTGAAGCAATGGTGCTGGTGGATTTGATAATAATTTCTGCTGCTATTTATGCTGATTAGAGGTTTTACTTTGGGGTGAATTACCCAAAGTTACAAAATGGCTCAGTGTGGCAGTTTTGAAATATTCTACTTATTTTCTGTTACGAGTAAAATCATGGGTGATCAATACTATGGATATTTATGTTTTGGCAGCAAACTGCTAAGCTTTGTCTTTGATTTCTATTAAAATGTTGGTCCAAATTACTGATGGCATTTCGTTTTATGATTGCGTTTGAGTGGTTTTGGAGTTGCAGATTCCTAAAGTGCCCTATAGGGTTTTGTTTCTGCCATCCCTGGAAGCTTTTAGATCACGGAGGCTGTTAGGACTGAATTTGGGGTGTTTTGAACCCATTGGGTGATTGGATATTTGATTCAACTTGCTTATCTAGAAAACTCCACTTGATCAGTTTTCAGAACTCTTTGCTTTCTTTTTCTGCACTTGACGTTTGATGTTTTTATGTAGGACTGAATGCAATTTGGTGTATGAAAACTTTTTTTTTTTTTTTAGATGGCCCCACTTTTCTTCCCGAAACAGATACATATGTACGTGCTAAAAGCATTTTACTGTAGTTAGTATAGGCAAGGATGTATGTTTAAGACATTGGATTGCTGCAAAACTGCATTTGCTTATCAGAGGTGCAGGCAACTTTTCAGCATGATTTATGGAATAGCCCAAACTTGTAGCAGCACTGGTCTGACGAGAATCATCATTGAAGTTACGTACTCTTAGGCCTTATGTGGCTTGATATCATTTAAGCACATGCATTAAATCTGCAACCTAATGTGGAAATTGTAATAATTGGTTTCAAAGTTGCTTCTGGATCACAATGTTATGGGCTTCTGTTTTTGCGGTGTTGCATCAATAAGATCACCTAAGGCGTCAATGTATTTGCATGGTTCTGCTACTTATG
>JAYJMB010000909.1:0-17414 GCA_036873735.1 Pouteria campechiana | reverse complement strand
GAAGATGGAAAAAGGTATGGGATGCCAATGAGTACTTCAATAAAAATGGACAAAGATGAAAAAGGTAAGTCTATTTGACAAAAACTTTACAAAAGCATGATAGGATCTTTGTTATATTTAACTACTAGTAGACCTAACATAATGTTTAGTGTATGCATCTATGCTAGATTCCAATCAGAACCAAAAGAGTCACATCATATTGCTGTAAAAAAATATATAGATATCTTTTAAATACATGTAATCTTGGATTATGATATCCAAAAATCTTATATTTTAATTTAATAGGTTACTCAGATATAGATTTTGGTAGATATAAAGTAGATAGAAATAGTACCTCAGGATCTTGCCAATTTCTAGGAAGCATGATTATCTCATGGTTTTCTAAGCAACAAACATCAGTTGCATTATCAACTACTGAGGCTGAATATGTAGCAGCAGACAGCTATTGTGCACAGATCCTATGGATGAAATAATAATTAAAAGACTTTGGCCTTAACTTTGTTGATATACCTATTAGATGTGACAACACTAGTGCTATAAATCTGACAAAGAATCTAGTTTTACATTCTAAAACTAAGCATATAGAAATCAGACATCATTTTATTAGGGACCATGTTCAAAACCATGATATTAGCTTAGAATTCGTCCCAACAGAAAATCAGCTAGGAGATATTTTCACAAAACTATTACCAGAAGAAAGATTTAACATGATAAGAAGAGAACTAGGCATTCTAGATCCTAATGCTTAAAATGCTTAATTTATCAAACAAATTAGCCATTCTATATTCTCATCTGTGTACAACATTAAATAAAATAAATTGAAATCTTTCATGTTTTAAGAAATGTACAAATACATATTTAATTATAATCTTGGTAATGATTCCTAAATAACCATGAATTAATAATTAATATACATAAAACTTAAAATCCACATCTTGAAAAATCCATTTTATAAAGTTTCGAAGTTAAGATAATATTTATACTTTGTAGCCTTCGAAGGTCAAAATGAAGTTCTCCAAAGATTCTCAAAAACATTATCTCGGAACATCCGAAATTCAAATTTGAATCATCATCTCTGAAGGACATCTTTCGGAGCATCTGAAGCCAAAATGCTTTAGTATTTCGGAGATCTTTTTAAACCAAATCTAAAAGCACAAATTCATTTGAAATCTCTCCAAAAACCTAAACCCTTCTTCTTCGAGCTCTCAAAACCCCCATTTTAGAGAAGACTATCCATCTTCCCACTATTTTCAAATCTTAGTGTCAACTCTTCATCTCCCTTCCTGACTTCTACAACATCTCTTCCAGAAATCCCATTTCCTTTCCAAAACCTAGAATTCTCTATTGAAATGGCAAGAACAAAAGGAGCTAAAAGTAAGATAAAGAAAAGAGATGAATCTCCACAGAGAAAAGGATCCAAAAAGTCAAGACGAGAAGCTATACACTCGAGGTAGTTTTTCTGAATAGTTCATCTGATTATTCTAGATTCACAGAAAGATATGAGGATAGAAGGATAATCAAAGGGAAAATATTCAATGTTGGAACCTTTGGTATGGAATTACAAGTGTTTTAATGGTCAAGTTACCAAGGTTGAAATGCTTATATGAGTTACAAAGACAGTTTGTATCCAAGACTAGTATGGGCACTAATCTATAATCTCAATACTAGAATAGAAAAATCATGGATAGGAGAAACAGGAATTGAACTATCCATAGAGAGTTTAAGGAACTATTTCAATCTCACTGAAGAAGAAGAAGAAGAGATTGTGTAGCCTTCTAGAGCAATGCTATTCTCAGATTTAGCAAAAACTGAGATAGATGAAAAGGAGAATTATCTGCATGCTAGGCATTTGAATGCAAATCTCAAGCTAGCATATCTTATAGTTAGGAATAATGTATATCCTAGAAGAGGAGTCACTAGAGATGTGTCTGAGAAAGATGCTAGAATCATATAGGCATTGAAGAATAGAAGAAAACTGAATTTGGCTAGATTGATGGTAGACCATATTCACTTGATCAAAAGCACCAAAAGGTTTCCTTTACCTTATGGAATGGCTTTAGCCAAACTGATCAAGAAAGCAGGAGTAGATATCTCAAATGAGAATGAAGAGCTTCTAAGAAACATAGACGAATTGGATGAGAAAGCTCTAAAAAGAATGGGCTTTAAGCAAACTGCATAGGGTTGGATCTCTGAAAGACCAAGAAGAACAAATCAATTGAAAGGATCCAGACCTGATGAAAGTCCAGAAAGAGGAGATGTTATAGAACAGGCTACTGAGCAAAGGCAAGAACTCTCCTCACATGAAGAAGAAGAAATAACTAAAAGACAGGCCTTCATAAGTCCACCAGTAGAAACAAGAGAGAAAGTCTCCAGCAGAGAAGAACAAATAGAAGCTAAGAGAATAGAAGAAGTTCCAAGAGAGGAACAAAGAATAGACATAGAAGATATTGTAAAAGAAATTTTGAGAGAGAATGTACATGAAGAAACAATAGCAACAGACATGCCATCACACACTCCCATCAGATCCCCTTCACCCATTAGACCCACTCACACTGATCAACCATCCACCTCATCAATTCCCACTTCACAACAAATCCCATAGCACCTAAAGGATAGATTATTCATGATTGAACACTTTTTGCCAACCTTAGCCCTCTAAATGAATATAATGGAACATAATTTTTTAATTGCCATGTCATCTATGATCCTAAGGGTTGATAAGATTGACTAGTGACTTGATTCTCTACAAGCTCTAGTAGAATCATTCAAAGGTCAAACCTACCATTCCCATTTCACTCCATCTCAAACCCATTTCTATCCACCTCAAACTCACTTTCCATCACCTCCACATCACCCATCACTAGTCAAAAACAACTCACCAATAACTGTAATGTCTTCAGCTTCACCTCCTCATCCATTATTATCATCTATTATTCCAAAGGTTGCTCAACCAAAGAGTTAACCTCCTCCAACACAGACAACATCATCAGATCCACCATTACTAGAGGATTATCTTTCCAATCCTCATATGGAAAATATCCCATCACTGTTCCTCTTCCTAGAACATATTTCATACATAAACCAAGACCACCCATCTATGGCATGGATAAGTGTATGGAATTCATTAGAGAAGGAGTAGTATTCCCTAAAAGAATTAAGGAAATTCCACTAAAGTGGGACAACCCTCTAAACATGCAACAAAATTTCAGACCTCCTCCAGAACGGTTATATCCTTCCTCTCCACCACAAAGTCCTCCACATACTTCTAAAGAACTACTGTTGATGATAATCTTGATTTTCTCCTTCATATATCCAATCCAATCAGGATGATAGAATCAGAGTTTAGGATCAAGTTAGCAATCAATTCTGAAATTGTTAGAATGTTTCTTTCTCAAAATATCCATCTATGCCTTTAGGAATATCCATTCTCTAAACTTGAGGATCCTAACATTCTTCATATGATTCTACTTCTTCTTGATCCTCCATTGACTCCAAATAACTACAAAATTCACATTCTTGATAGAGAGTTAATTCTTTAAAATTACTCTGAGAAACTTCTTAAAATACTTCCAATGTCAAAACCTCTTAGAAATGAGTTTCCATCTCCCTGAGGTCCTCATAAGTTCTTTATTCTCACTAAGGAATAATTTACTTTCTAGAAAAATGCCAACTTGGAGGCCATTGCTGACAATCTACCTCTCCCATATCCTCAGATGAATGATCCTTCTATCCAAGAAAGGATAAGGTAAATACAACCATCACCAAGGTGTCAACCTCTTCCACCACCTTCTTCACCTTCTTCCAAAACCAAAAATCCTAGAAAACCACCTTCTTCCACTGCCAAAACCAAAAAGCCATCTGCTATCCCAAAACCAAAACCACCACCAAAACCATCACCTTCATCTTAGTCATCCACTTCAAAACCAAAAAGGAAGCTTAGAATTCCACCTCCCAAAGAACACAAAAAGGCTCCCTTTGAGAGAATAACTATGTACTATCAGGAGTATACAACAAGGATGAATGCAAACACAAAAAATATTTTAAAAGGTCTTCATCCAGTCTTCCCTAAATTTCTAGACCCAAAGTTCAGAGAGCGTATTGACTTCATATACATTTCAAACTATGGACCAATTGCTTATACTCATGAACCACCTATAGCAGTTTTCAAAGATCCATTTTTCATCTCACCTTCTCCACCTAAAAGGGCTAGAACATCTAAGCCTCTCTTACACCATCTTCTTATGAACCCAAGTTACCTCTTCCACCTCTCAAAGATGTCTTTCTAAAGACCTACTAGAGAAAACCCAAACCACCCAAATAAACCTGCTGCCTTTTAATTTTTTTTTCTCTCTAATGTAACTTTTATCTTGTATGTAATTTCTCTTATGGATATTCATTGCATTTGAAATTTTTCATTGAAAAGTTCAATATATATGCAATTTTTTATATCATACTGTTTCTCGTTTTCACCTTTTTTATTATGACAAAAAGGTGGAGAAAATGTGATATAAACTAAATGGTATGTGAATGAAAATTTCTATTAATACCTCTGATTGTATGAAATACAATATACAAAATCAAGGGGAGTTGCACTAATTTAGTCAATAGAAATTTTTCTGAAATATCTACAAAATAAGTTGTTTAAGTTTATTGTTAGACAAGTTTTAAAAGGTATATCACTCACTATTTTGTCATCATCAAAAAGGGGGAGAATGTTGAACATACTATCTAGCTTGATTTTAATGATCAACATTCTTAACCAAGTATATTTTGATGATGAGCAAAGACATGAGTAAAATATTAAGGTACTAATAGTCTTTTCTCAAGTATGTTGCAGTAATATTAACTCATACCCAACTTGAGAATAACCTTTATGATGATAAAAGAAAGACATAAAGTAAATGCTCTTTCAAACTTAAGTATATAAATTTTACATATACTTAAATTAAGAAAATAGAATTTTTGAAGTCTTGAAGATATGCTTCGGAGCCAATAAAACTTATCTTCAGAGTCATCTTAATGTATTTTGAAGCAAATTGGATTGCTTTGGAGTCTTCATAGTGAGCTTTGAAGTAAAATAAAATGCTTTAAAGTTGTTATAAGTGTGTTTCGAAGTTAATTGGAAAGCTTCAGATTAGTCGAGACAAGCTTTGGAAACCTCATGGAAAGCTTAGGAGTTAACTGGAACCGCTTTGAAGACATCAAAGCATGCTTTAATGTCGATAGGCACACTTCGAAGTCAATAGCAAAGCTTCGAAATCATTATAGCATAATTCAAAGTTAATTAAGCAAGCATCAGAATCATCAAGAATGCTTTGGAGTCATTATCCAAGTTTTGGAATTGTGACAATAAACTTCAAAAACAAGAGGACAAGCTTTGGAGTTAATTAGCTACACTTTGGAGTAAACAGATATGCTTTAGAGAACTTAGAGTCATGTTTTAGAGTAAATTTGAACAAGCTTTGGAGTAAACAGACTTGCTTTAGAGTCCTTAAGGCTTTACTTTAGAGATAATAAACAAGCTTCAGAGTCATTAAATACTACTTCAGAGTCACCTTTTTGAAGCATTAGAAGTTCAAAAAATCCAAATCTCTTTCTACAAAGGACTATAGCAATTAAGAAGGCTTATTACCATTTTGAAGAATCTGAAGCAAACTTCAAAATCAATTGAGACATCATCTATTCACTCATCTCTTTGGAGTAACTGAAGAAGCAACTTCAGAACACTCGTGACAAAAGTGAACGTTGAGAAAAGTTAGTGACAGAGTAGCAGATCGATACTAGAATGCAGTAAAGTTAGACGTCAGAAAAAATGTAAGGTAAAGAAAAATATTTTCGAATGTTTGAATGTCTTTCAAAGTTAGCAACGGAAAAATCTCTCTCAACCTATAAAAGAGAGATTCAGAAGCAAAAAAGAAAATAACTATTTTTTGAAAATAATTGAACATTGCTGAATACACGAAGAGCATTCAAAATCTTCCTTCAAAGTTCAACTCCAATGGCTACATCTCTATCAAAAGCTCTCAAAGCCTAAATCGCTTCTCAATCAAGGAGTTTAAATCTTTCACTCTCACTGTTTATTCATTTAGTGAAAGTTCAGAATTTTATATACAAATCTATTTAAGAGATAGCAATCTGTACATTTCATTTTAGTATTTGGTAACAAAACAAAGTGCTTGGTGTTTTTGTATTAAGATAAGCAAGTACGAAACTTACTAAAAGGGTATAAGTTTATTAGTGAGCTTTGAAAATGAACAAGTTATGAAAGTTTCTGGATAGCATGGAAAACCAGTAAGTTAGTTGGTAAGCTTGCTGTAAAACCAATATGTATTTGATCAGGCTGATCAAGGTATTAGTGGAACCTGAGTTTTGTAGAGGAGACTGACTCAGAGAAGTAGAATAGGAACCCAGGAAGGGCCAAACCACTATAAAAATTATATTATATGTTGTGTAATTTGTTTTACTTATTCATTCAGCACTTTAATCATTTGATTTGGCTAAAAAGTTTTAAAGGTCAATTCACTCCCCCCCCTCTTGAGCTCCCATTGTATAAGGGATAGATATTATCACAAGAATCTTTAGATACCTCTTAGACACTCCAAACCTTTGTTTACGGTATCCAAAAGGTTCAAATTTTGAGTTATTTTGGTACTCTGATACTGATTTAATTGAAAATAGAGTATATAGGAAGAGCGCCTCAAAAATGGGTTAGTTTCTTAAAAGCACAATCATATTATGGGTCTCCAGGAAGCAGACATCTGCTGCACTATCAACTGTCAAGTTGAATATGTTGCAGTTGAAAGTTGTTATGCATAGATTCTTTAAATGAAATAATAATAGGGTGACTATTTTTTGAAATTTGTTGATACACCTATTCGATGTGATAATATCAATGCTATAAATCTGACCAAGAATTCTGTTATGCATTCTAGCTCTAAGCATATGGAAATTAGGTGCCATTTTATAAGAGAAGAAGTCTAGAATCATAATGTTTGTTTAGAATTCATACCAACTAAAATATAGTTAGTAGACATTCTGACTAAACCACTCTCAGAGGATAGATTTTGTATGATTAGAAGTGAATTAGGAGTGATAGATCCATGTGCATAATGCTTATTTTCTTGATCATCACATTACGAATATGTTTGTATGATTTGAATGCATAATCTTTCTATTTTATAATGATATATCTACATGTTTTGAGATGTGGAGCTTCATATAGAATATTTTAAACATAGCTTTTAAGACACACTTTAGAACTTTATGAAACTTCACTTCAAAATATCCAACCACTGTCCGAAACAATATTTCCAGAAACAGCCATCTATGTTCGAAATTACAATTCTGGACTAAGCCAAAATCTTTTGTGTCCAAAATACTAAGTTTTATTACTTATCTTCCAAAGCACCTAAACCTTCATTTACAAGGAAAAGTCTCATTTTCCTACTAGAATTAAACATTCTTCACTGAAATGCTTATATCTAAACCATATTTAGCAAACATTTATTCCAAATCCCCTCGAGAATATGCTAGAACCTCGTAGGACTCCCTAGAAACTACTTTACTATTACAACCACGTCTATTTAATTCATCCCCATCCATTCACTATTGTGGCAGAGTAAAATAGAAAGAAAAGCAAGTTGGTGAAATGAAAGAAAATAGAGAGAGAAATAGTAGTTATAGAAAATGTGTAGAGGAAAATCTCTTGAGAGGAAGAAACGTGAGCAGAGAAACTATTGAGATGTTTTGTATAGGAGATAGTTTTTCTGATGGACTTGATGAAGTTCCTGATATCTCTGAATAAGAAGAAAAGAGAATTAAATGGATATCTATAAGAGATATTATGTTCTTTGGAGATTACAAAAACCATCTTCTTGTGAGTCCAAAGGCCCTACTTTCAAGTTACCATCTTTGGAGGCCGAAGTCTAGAAGGGAGAAGCAGCACTAGCAACAACCCCCTTCTCCCTCGTCCAAAACTTTGGGTCCTTTGATTTGATCTTAATAAAAGTAATGGACACATGACTAAGCATGATTCCAAACTTTTTGATGGATCATAATCAAGCTCCACCTCAATCTCTCTACCCCACCTTTTCTTCCATCTATCCCATCCTTGCTACACTTTCACTATTATATTAACACTCTATTTGTACTGAAACAAATTTGAGTATATATTTGTTTGTAACTCTGTTTGTACTAAAATGAAATGAAATATCTTTTTATGTTCATTTTAAGTATTTTCTTATGTATACTTTCTTACTATGTGCCTTTTTGATAATGATGAAAAGGGGCAATAGTTGTAGAATTAATAAAAGGAGAAGTTAGAAGTTGTATGTTTGATGAAACATGTTTAAACAAAAAGGGAGAAAATATAGGTATGTGTTAACAGAAGGGAGATAGTAGCTGTATGAATAATGCTTTCATTAAGGGGGAGCTATGTATGCAATTGATATATCTCTGATTATTAATATGGATGCACATTATAAGGGATAGCTATGTATATTTTGTTTTGAATGAGTTAATTTTGTTTAGTTTCCATATACGTTTATGTTCTATCTGTTTGAAAGGTAATTCACTTAGATGTTTTGTCATCATCAAAAAAGTAGAGATTGTTGAACTAATTTCATTTTACCTGGATTGATTTTGATGATGAATATGTATAGACAACCAAGTTTCATTGATAAGCAAAAGCATGTAAGTGAATGCTTTAAGCTACTGATTAATTTTTCCCAAGTGTGCAGTAACAAACATTACATCAAGGAAATAATTCTTGAGGATAGCACAAATAAGATCATATTAGAGACAAGATCCACAAATTTATAAGGAAAAAAATGTAAATGCTCAAAGAACATGATAAGCATTATAGACAAGCTTCATAATAAGAAGAATAGTATTGAAACTTTGAAGATTAGTGTTTAAAACATCTTCATAAAATATCTCAAATCACTGCCAAAGAAAATCAGACAGATGCCCATGCTTGGTACTCATTATTCTTATATTTGGATTTAGAGACAAATGGAGTTGTTAAGTGCAAAAGAAGCTAATTGGATGATTTTGGACAACTTCAGCATGGCTTCGTAATTTGAGCATTACTCTCTTATTTGACCTCCGATTGAGATGATTCAATATGCTCTAGAAAGACAAGGAAAACAACTTTTATGTTTTGAGTTTTGAGAGATTCAAGTGGAATTAAGGAGAATTGGGCCGAAGAAAGAAATTGAACTGAAGAATACCAGGCAACAAATCTGAAGCCGCGATGCCAGTGCAATGGGGAGAATATGGCCGGTGGTCAAGGATTTCAGTGCGGCGATGCCAATGCATTACTGTTGGACATGTTACTTTTAGTATTTTTAATATTTTTTGTGGAAGGGCACTTTGAAAAACCATATGTCTACATAAAATAACCCTAAATTGGGTTATTTAAGGAAGGCTAAACATAGAAAATGGAGTTTGTTTGTATAGAGAATTCATCTCTCTTCTCTTTTCTCATCTTTATTTTTCTTTGAGTTTTTAGGGTCTTACATGGATAATTTCTTATACTTGGTCAAGGGAAATTGAAGCCTCAGAATCAATATACCATGCTATCTAACTAATTTTCATTATTCAAATTATTCTTTGAGTATTGAATATTCCTCTATGTTTATTTTTATGATTGTTGCATTTAATTACTAGTAGGCCTATTAGTTTATTATTCATTGTAATCTATTGCTGGATTAGATATCAAATCTATAATTATTTGATCTCTCTAATCTATGTAGCAACTAAGATTTAATAATTTTTTGTGTTAAAAGGTATTAAATTTTAGGAAGAATATTTGACTAAATTAAATGCAACTGCTTGTGCATTTTTTTAGCTTCACTAATCTTACAATTCTTAAAGCCATTATTAGATTAAACCTCTAGCACTTGTGTGGGGTTGTTAATTAGTTATGTTTAATTGCATTGCTTATTTCTAATTAACTATAGTGAAGGGAAGATAGGAAAATTAGTTCCAATGGTGAATATTTAAAGTGTGAATTGATTTATACTTGTATCAATGGTGAATATATAAAGTGTGAATTGATTTATACTTGTATCAATGATCAGTTATGAGATTCTGATGGTGGGTGTTGATTTATTTATTTAATTGATTTCTTTTATAGTTGTTGTTTTTATACACTCAAAACCCTATATTCTTGTTCACAACGCATAAAATTAGGTTAGATACTTTCCGTGGGATCAACCTTCACTCACACTAGTATAAGTAATTTTTCTTTGAGTATAGATTTTAAATTTGGTTGCCTGCAATGGTATATCAAAACTTTGGTGCCATTGCCATCGAGTAATTCTAGTTGATTTTTGTGCTGTTGTGATCTTTATTTTATTTTTAAAATTCTTCAAAAAAATAATTTTTTTCTAATTTATTTTTCTAGTTTATTAGAGTTTCCTTGGTGGTTTATGACTCCAACTCAATCTTCTAGTCAAAGGGATTTGTAATACAAACCAAAAAGAGAGAAAACTTTGCACAGGTTAAAGAGTAAAGCTTGTAGAAATTCTAAAGAGAACAATCTACCTATTGATTTAGAAGAGTAGGAAATCATGGCTGTAAATCAAACTTTGAAAGTGCTTGCTACCATTGATTTGAATTAACAACTCTTATGCATAACATTTCCTATTTTAGATGCTACCACCACTTTTGAATTAAAATCTAGACTAATACATATCTTGCCCACTTTTCATAGTCTTGCAGGTGAAGATCCTCATAAGCATCTAAAGGAGTTTCATGTGATATGTATGAGTATGAAACCCACGGGCGTAACTGAAGAGCAAATTAAATAAAGAGCCTTTCCATTCTCTTTGAAGAATTGGCTAAGGATTGACTCTATTATCTACACTCCAAGAGTATTACAACATGGAATGAGATGAAGAGCTTATTTTTGGAAAAATATTTCCCAGCTTCAAGGGCAGCCAACATTTGAAAGGAAATTTATGGTGTAAGACAGCATAGTAGAGAATCCTTGTACTAATATTGGGAGCAGTTCAAGAAATTATGTGTATGTTGCCTCCATCATTAGATTTGAGTAACTACTCATCCAGTATTTCTATAAGAGCCTTCTTCCCATTGAAAGGAGCATGATTGATGCCTCTAATGGAGGAGCTTTGGTGTATAAAACTCCTGAAACTTTAAGAAACTTACTTGCAAATATGATAACCAACTCACAATAATTTGGCACTAGGCTTGACTCTCTATCCAAGCCTATTAATGATGTAAGTATTTCCTCCATTGAGAAATAGATTGCAGGTCTAACTTCTCTTGTTCGTTAAATGACTGTTGATAATATGCAAATGGTGAAGGCTTGTGAAAATTGTTTGGTGGTAGGGCATCCAACAGATATGTGCCCAACTCTTCAAGAGGATCCCATTGAGAAAGTGAATGCAATGGGTGGTTTTTCTAGACAACCACAAAGAAAGTATGATCCTTATTCAAATATATAACTCAGGATGAAGGGATCACCCTAATTTCTGCTATGGGAACCTACAAGTAAATCAGCCCATAACTCAAGATCACCCAATTTTCTAGTAGTATAAGTAGCCATACCCCCCTAAATAACAATCATAGGGACAAACTTCTAACTTTTGTATGTGTTTAGAAAATATTGTTAAGTCTCATGCCATTAATACTTTACAATTTCAATAGAAAATGAGGACCAACGTTCAAAGTTTCAAGAACTATGAAACTTAGATGGAAACCACAATCAGTCAGTTAGAAGCACAATTTTCAAGGAAATTACCCTCTCAAACGGCGGTAAATCAAAGAGAAAATGCAAGTGCAATCATTTTGAGAAGCGGTAAAGAGGCTGAGATTCCAGCAAAAGCAACTCCTACACTAATAAAGCAAGAAAGAAGAAAGATGTTGTTGTGGACAAGAACATTTCTAATGATAATGATGTAACTCAATGTAAATTTTTGTCTCCTTTTGAATATAAACCAGTCCCACCTTTTCCTCAGGCTTTAGCAAAATCTTGAAAAGATGAGCAAATTAGAGATATATATATATATATATATATGAGACTTTTCATAAATGCAAGGTAAATATACCACTTTTTGATGCTATTAAATAAGTTCCCCATTATGCTAAATTCCTAAAAGAATTGTGTACAATAAAGAGAAAACAGAAACTTAAAGGATGTGAGAAGGTGAGAGAGTAAAGGAGAATATTTCTATAATGATTCAAAGAAAGCTCCTTACAAAGTACAAAGATCCAGATATGTTTACAATCCCTTGCATGATAGGTAACATTAGACTTGAGAAGGCCATGTTAGATTTAGGAGTTTCCATTAATGTGATGCCATATTTTTGTATGCTTCTTTAAAACAAGGACCTTTGAATAAAACTAATGTTATAGTTCAATTAGCTAATAAATCCAATGCATATCCTAAAGGTGTAGTTGAGGATGTTCTTATTCAAGTCAATGATTTAGTTTTCCTTACTGATTTCTATGTGCTAAACATGGAGAATGGTGATCAAACTACTCCTAGTCTGTTAAAAAGACTATTCTTAAAGACATCCAAGACTATGATAGATTTTCATAATGTCTTACCATAGAATTTGATGGCGAAATTGTTAAGTTTAATATTTCGATGCCATGAAATCTTGGGGATGATAATCATGTTTACTTTTATAACACCCTACTTCTAGGGCACTACATTCTTATATTCTAGATAAGAATTTTACTAAAAATCTAGTAGTCTCCCTTGAAATATAAGGATTCATACTTGTACATCAAATTCTTCATAATCATATGCATCTATAAACAATAATACACAACAATACTATATCTGTATAGTCATGCACACATACTTCACATCTCAAATCATTTATACATCACTGATAAAATCATAATATACACCCACATACACCTACATACGACACGGAAATGTAAGTCATATTGTAATGGCAAATGACATATTGGACTAGTATAAAACTCAATCAACATACATAACATACATCCTATTACTATGACATGCCAATACAGTAATCTTACAAATGACTTAATACACATCATAATTTGAATCATTTCAATTTATATTCATCTTGGAGAATTCCAATCCCAATTTCATCAAACCTTATGGAGGACACCAACTAATCCCAATCATGAGTATTAGTCCCGAAGATTAGGCAAAGATCCAAGAGGGGAAAGGTGAATTGGGTACTTAAAAAATTGCTCAACCCCTTTTAGGATTAATCATCCCTTTAGCAATCAATCACTCAATCAACTAATGTACAAATAAATAAGACACAAGGATTTTTATAGTTTGAGTAAACACTCTACTCCACTCTTCCAAGAACAATTTCCTTTTAGTGTCTTGGGTTCCACTATTCCTAATAGTAGAAATACATAGTACTCCTAACACTCATCTAGATTCCAGCTCTAGGGGGCATAAATATAGTGATCTCAACACTCTTCTAGATTCTAGCTCTAAGGGGCATGAACATGATGCTCCTAACACTCTTCTAGATTCCATCTCTTGGGGGAGTAAATAAATAGCTCTTGTTTGCACTCAAATAGTCACAGCTTTTCTTGAGTCTAGTCTCAATCACTAGCTCAATGGATTTACAAAGAATGAATATTAGAAGTTGAAGCACAGATATTTCTCAATAAGCATAGGGAAAGGTTTCTAAAAATTGAATGTAGAAGTAAATGATCTTCCTGAAAGGTGATTTGGAGCCTTTAAAGAAAGTTGAGAAAGATTTGAATACAAGGAACTCGGTTCTTGAAGGATTGCAAAAGGTTTGGCTCAGATCAGTCAGTGCTCTCATGAGAACATTTGAATATTTTCCTTGATACTTGGTTACCTCCTCTTGCTCCAATGATGCTTCATTTATAGTTGCTTTGAATTCTAACCATTGCTGGTATGTGAACTCCATTAATGATAGAAGAACATTCTAATAAGCACATTTAAATTTTCTAACTTCTGCTTAATCCTCGTCTGCTGAAATCCTTGCAACATTGACCTTGGAGAAGATGATTTCCAGATTCTTAATAAGCACTGGTCAAGGTGTTGCTACAATGGTGATTTTTTCATCAATATAGAAAGGGCGTCATTAATGCTGAATGGAGACTAACATTTTGGATTTCCTGTTGCTTGTTTTTACTTATGATAGATGAAGTATCTGTCCAGTTGTTCATTAGACAAAGTTTCATCATCTTCTGGTTTGTCCATCGTAAGTAGCAGACGAACCGAGGAGATGTCATTTCATCACATCATCTATTGTAAGTAGTAGACAAATTATAGATGAATTATCCTTTCTAGTACTTTGTCTTGTGGATTTCTGTTGAATTGTAGAGGCCTGGATGACTTGTTTTTTTAGCACTTCATTTGTTGAGTTATCTGTTGTAAGCAATAGATGGATTGTTGGATCACAAACGGATTTTCTTAATTGCTTCATCTGTTGTAAGTAATAGACTAATCATTAAGGCACAGAATCACTGCTTCGTCTGTTAGGTGTTGGTCTCGGTAGGATAGGCTAGAACCCAAGAGGGGAGGGTGAATTAGGTTTTATAAAATTTACTTCTTTTGACCCATGTTTGATCAAATCCCTTTCTTTCTTTTATGTTTGTGTGCTAATCAAAGTGAAGTGATGGATAAAGCAAGTAAGAATATAAAGGAAAGATTAAGCACATATAGCACACACAACTTATAGTAGTTTGGGCCCTCTCTTGGTACCTACTCCACTCTCTAAATTAGCCTTAGTTGTTGCACTCAGGTTCTACTAATACTCTGTGGAATCACATTGGTTTTCCTGAGCTAAAGAAGAACTCATACACTAGTTTTATAGAGCTCACCAAAAACTCATTATGTTAGTTTTAACGAGCTTACCAACAACTCTAACAATGTTAGTTTTCACAAGCTTACCAACAACTTGAACAATGTTGGTTTTTCATAAGCTCACCAACAACTTTAACCTTAGTTTTTAAGTTAACTAGCAACTTCTACAAATGAAATAAGAAATTACACTTTTTGACGTGTTTCTTGTTGAGTGCTGAGGAAGATCTTAGATGCAGTTCTTCTTGTTGTAGAAGCTCTTCCTTTATGTTGTGGAGAGATTGGCCTTGAAGGAGATTGAAGAATGAAAGCTCTTTTGGAATATGGAAGTTGTAGATCTTGGCCTTTAGGATTTGTAAGAGGATTTCTCTCTCTATTTTTTGTTTGTATATTCTATTTTTTTGTTCTTTATCTTCTTGTTCAAATGTCCCTTGAGTGCTCCTTAAATAGATCTTGAAAAATTTATCATTGGATGAGGAGCTTAGAATTTTTGTTACTTCCAACATTCAAATTTTCGACCATTGGGCATCGTTAGGTGGTATGGCAGGCGCCTTGGCCAAGTGGTTGTGCGCCAGGCGATATGCCAGGTGGCTGGGCCAACAATTTTCTGGATTTTCTTCCAAGTGAATCTTGCAACCCCCTGGCAGGCAGTATGGTAGGCGGCTGCCATACCGTCTATGCTCCTAGGCAATAAGCATAGGTGGTTGGAGAATTTGCTAGGTGGTTCATCTTCTACTGCTTCATTTCTTGATTCATCTAATTGTCTATTGCCAGGTGATTTGTCAGGCGGTTGCTTCAAGTGGCTGGAATCCTCCAATTGTGTTTTTGCATTTTGCTTCTTTTTGAAACTTTGACATCTTTTATTTTAAATTAAAATGCATTTATCACAAGTAGTATATATAAAGTATGAATAGCATATTTGATTCATACATTATAATGGATTTGTGTATTAAGTATATTTTCTTTTATTTATTCATACACACATGGTTTTATTAAATCTTATGTATATACTATGTAATGTCAAAGTAAATTGTCCAATTATGAATATCCATAAATGGGTTTCCATAAATTGTAGATCATGGATAGTCATAATGTATTAGTGCTTTGATGAAGAAAGGTACATTTAGGCATGTTTGTTAGTCTTATATTTAGTAATGACGATTTCATGTTTTTCTATTTATGAAAACATACCTAATTAATTATACACATGTCTCCTTGAAGTTTATCAAACATTCTATAATTATCCATTCATGATATATATACATTGTGAAGCATGGATGTTTGTTTTAATCTATATATTTTACATAAACTTCATCCGATTATGATTTCTTTCTTTCATCAGTCAATACTACCATGTAGAACATATATATATATTCATAAAAGATCCAACATATGATAAGAAGATGATTGCATAATGGATCATATGATTGTTTATCAGGTAATCATAGGTATGCAAAAGATTTTTGAAAGATAACCAAATAAGAATGCATCTTGAAGTCATTCTAGCAAAGCATTTGAAGGATGTATTTTGACAATTTGTTCTTATAGCAAAAAATTTGAAATCATAGCAAAGTATGCATGTATGCTTGCTGTTGGAAGTTAGAATTAGAATACATATGCTTTCTTTTGAAGTAATTTATAGTTGAATAAATAGATTGGAAGATTGGTTTCAAGGTTTCTGAAATATATCAAGTATAGACTTCAGAGCCTCTAAAGTAATTCTTCAGAGTTTCTGAAATGACTTCAGAGTTTATGATATGACTTCAGAGTTTATGACTTGACTTCAAAGGAGTTAATTGTATGTTGTAATTTTAGAGGTTTAAAAGTTGTATTGGGTGCTAGTTTCAGAGTTTTCTAAAACTACTTTAAGTCCAAGCCTTATAATTTCTGTGAAACTACTTTATGACCTCTAAAGATGCAGAAATAACTTTCTAAAATACTATTAAAGCTTTTGGAATACTTTAAAAGTGTTCTAATGGTGTATATGAGTAATTCATATACAACTTTTACGTAATGTTCCAATTCTTATAATCATGTGATCATTATTATTATAAACTAAATAATTTATGCACATGGATTAACATGAATTGTATATATTAGGCACATGTATAGTTCTAATTCTTGTTTTCCAATATTAACAATATCATTAGCATGGTGCAAACCCAGTATAAGTTTTGTGATCATCAAAATAATCTGTAATAAAATAATCTATAATACATGTGTGGATCATCATCACAATACATGTATGACTGAACATTCTCCCCCTTTTTTATGATAACAAAACTTGAAGATTTGAGATAAATAAAAGATGTACTAATGATTCAATAACAAACTCCTCCTTACTAATAGAGATATGTAATCATTAAGAATTTGATACTATTCATGGCATGTAAAGAACTATTACATATTTTTCTTCTTTATAATAAACTCCCCTTGACTAATTTGAATTTTGTAATTCTCTGGGAATAATACTGGTCATGACATATTAAATTTATCTTTTTCTTGGCATGAGTCATGAAAATACTTTTTATTTAGTAAGTATATTCCTTTTTCTTTTTATATTCCCTCTATTGCTTTTGTTGACTTGTCCACCTATAAAGGAACACAAAAA
>JAYJMB010000908.1:0-17415 GCA_036873735.1 Pouteria campechiana | reverse complement strand
GACCCTTGCATAAGCACACTAGACTATACATCGACCGTGCACTTGCGAGGTATTAAATTTGAGCCATCAAATACCATACTTAGGAGGCTACAAACCAAGTGGACTCGACTAAAACCAAGTGGTCTCAACCACAAACAAAGTGGACACAAGCATAACAAAATGGCATCAACCATCATCGAAGTGGACTCAACCACTAACTAAAGAAACTCAACTCTCTTACGAATTTGGTGTGCTCTAGTCCATCCCAGTAATTTGACTACAAATGTTGTAAAATCTATGATCTCATAGTATTCCGCCATCATTGCAACCTAGATATCACAAGTTCTTCATCTACACCTATGAAATAAGTAAAGGAGTCCCATACAATAGGTTGATCAAGCCTCTTCGCCCTTATAGGCGGCATCGATGAATAAAGCCCTATGATGGGCGGGATCCCAAATATCCAAAGTAGCCATCCCAGTAGGTATCCAAACCTCAAATACATGCAATCATATTTTAGCAGGCATCAAATTCTCAAATACATATCAATCTTATTCCAAGAGGCATCCAAATAACAGCATGAACTTCAGTCATGCGTCCAAGCCTCAATTAAATAACTAATTATCAAATTAACAAATATCCAAAATTCAATCAAATAACCAAATGACCAACCTTAATCTAATTGCCAAACATTTAAACTTACCAAATAACCAATTGCCAAATCCTATTCAAATAGTCAAACCCAAACCAAACAAAGTCTCCACAATATCCACATCTCTGTGTCATCCCACAACCATCCAAATCTCCAATCATCCTACTACTACATAGACCCAAATATCGCATGGACACATCATACCATTGTACATTACAAATACACCAAATTTCATTCATTATATAATTTATTCAATATGATGATCCATTCCCAAAATAAACATCCAAATTCAATTATATAACAAATGTATTCTTACTAATATCCAAACCCCAATATGCATTCCCATCCAAGTATACATTCCATTCCTTAATCCACTATTCTGGCAATATACAATTTCATCAGTCATAATACACATCATTTCATAATATAATATTAAAATAACATTGCAATTTCACAAATAGCCAGATAAAAAGCTCACAAACGAATATCCAAAATACAAACTTTTATCCTTCCAATTCAATAACATCAGTACATCACTTGCAATAATCCCCATGGAATCAAACAAGTGAGATAGTCATATCCCTTATCCAATTCATTCAATTCAATTACTCACAAGTAAAGTTATTCAATCATATTTATAAAGCACATTATGTAACACTCAAAATTCTTTACATGCATTCAATCAAAACAAGCCAATAGTCCACAAATTTTGCATAACCATTTGATCAAAGGAATTTAATGATTCCATCACAAATCAATTAAATAAACTATACTGAATTCAAACTCCCAATAATCATCCTTACACTTCATCATTTTATCATTTCATATTCACATGTCTTGTTAAACAATTAACAATTTAAACATTCAAACAAGATGCATATCAGCATCACCATGCTTCATTGCGCTACTCTGATCACAACAAATACATATCATCAACTATATACATAATCAAATCAATTTTGTTTTGTCAAAAAATCATCATATTCATTTCTTTTCAATATCACCTATATCATTTTCATAATCATTTATATGAATAGCATTTCTACAAATTAGCATTTATACCAAAATGCCTCTTTTCCCTTATCACTCCTTCAACATATAATTGACATTTTTCTTACATTCTTATGTTCTTCCATATTTCTCATAAATTCATAAACTTTTATTGGCATGTCATTGTCTATTTCTTCCAAAAACTAGTACCATCATGGTTCTAGGCTCATCTCTGCAATTAAACTTATCACACAGATAAGCTATTAGGCTCTAATACCACTCTGTCATGCCCTACCTTCTGAGGTGTGACCTTGATCATTTGCCTTTATTTTCACCACAACTTTTATTTTCACCACAACATTCTAGTGCACCTAGACTTTTCATTATTTCCCCTCCAATTTCCCTAATTTTAATGAAATTTTTGCTAAAATTTTAATAGAATTTACCTTGTGTTTTCAATATTTAACCTGATAAACAATTATTCAAATAAATTTCTAAAACCCAAACTCATAATTCTAATCAATTGAAATTTTAATGAATATAAATCAAACCTTAAATCATTAAGATAACCCAACTTACCCATAGTCGAGAACCTGTTTCACACCATGATGGCAATAATATACTCCATTTCTATATCACACACAATTTCACTATCATATAGGTTTATCCACATATCATAAGCATTTATCAATAAGACATGCCAATTCATTTCTTTAATACATCAATTCAAATCGTTTAAATATAATTACATGAATACATTATGAAAATTTCTAATATACAATTATAAAAAGGGATTCCAATCCCACTATTCAATTATACCGTCCCAAGGTCTTCTGTCTTTCTCATAAATCCTTTGCTTGACCTAACAACTAAAAATTTAAACAAGAAGGCGTGAATCCGGGCAACTTAGTAAGTAAACAAATGTAATAAACAACAATGAATCCACAATTAGAACATTTCATATAAAATTAATATTCATCATTATAAATAATCACAAATGTCTATATCTTTATCAATTCATACCAAACAAAGAAATCCATGTATTTCCATCCAACCCAGCTATCTCATATTGAATCAATTTTTAATTTAAATATACAACAAAGGGATATTTTCTATCCTTACATTAGATATTCAAGCTAAATCAAACATCAATCATTCTAATCCATGGGACATTCGTTATCCCTAACAACTAAGCAATATCATTCTTAACAAATATGAGATATCTACTATCCCCAGTCAACACACACATGTTTGAATTCATACAAATGGGGTAGTCTCCATACATTCAACTAAACATGCTCGGATTTCAAATAAAGGAATAAACTCCCTAGCCATTTAATGAAAACAAATGCCTACTTATCTCAAGTCTTTGGCTCCAAACCATATCTCTCCAATTCTATATCTTTTCATCCTTCTTAGATCATCTGGCATAGAGCAACAATCACATTCATAGTCATGTATTCAATACATCATTCCTAGCTAATCTCAGTTTATAATTATCAAATGTATGATAAACACTAGTTAAATAAGGTTTTCTTCATAATTATCATCAAAAACCTTCTTGTTTAGATATTTATCTAGTATCTTACATAGTCCATTCACAAGAATCCTCATTAACATCAAACTAGGGCACAATCATAAATTCAATTTCATTGGTCTAAATCATTCCATACAAATTCTAAAATGTAATAGTCATGCTATTATTCATTTACTCCATGATTAAATTAAAAAAATTATGAAATCCCCAATTTTCATTATGCACAAAAACCCTAATTCATAAAAATCATGAATTCTGCATACCAAATCATAATAATCAATGCATTACATCATTCCCCCATGAATTTATAATCATATTCATCAATTGAAACCCCAAAATTCACTATATGTAAGTTGTATTCTAAACCCTAAAATTCTGAAATAGGGAATTCGGTTGGAAGATTTGGCTTATCTTCACCTACAAGTGTAGCTGTCCTCCCCAAATGACGATTGAAGCTCCAAACTTCATGCAGATCTATCTATTTGATGGAAATCAGATGTTTCTTTCATTACCCACTGTTCAAATATCAAAACCCAAGCTAAAAGGGAAGCTTGAGTGATTAATCATCTAAATCGCCATGTTTCCTAACAAAATCACCAAGTTTTAGGCATGAACAAGGTTAGGGTAAGGCTAAGGCATGGAAGAGGGAAAACAGAATGGGTCCAAATGAAACAGAATGGGTATGGTCCTTAAAAAGTTAGATTTTTCTTTTGCTCCAGCACACTATCAAATTGATGCCTCAACATTGACAACCTGTGCTGTGGCATCAAGTTACTGACTACCATAAGTTTTTCCCTATGCTGAATTGATGCCGCGGCATCTAGTCTGATGTCAGGGCATCCACTTTGCTGGATGCCCTGATTTTTCCTCTTTTGAAACAATACCACAACACTATATTCTTGTGTTGTGACATCGACTTGCTGTCTAATATTTTATGAATTTTTCTCCACCTTAAACTTGAATTTTTCTCATTTATTTAGTCCCTCATTAATAATTACATAATAACATAATGAATTCACAAAAGTATACCAAAAATCCTCACTCAAGTACTAAAAATCACATCCAATTGATCATCCACCCTTCTATAACTCAACTTATTCAAACATTTCTCATAAACTTACTTAATAAATATCAAATTTTTAACAAAAATTTATATATTTATCCTTTAATCAATACACAATGTCTAAAGACATATTTTGACAAAATAATTTCTCATTTTCAACACCCTGGGTGTTACAGGAATCCACAGAGATAGATGAGTCACTATGACACCAAGCTCGTAAATTTAAGATTTTTGATTCTTCTTTTTATCCTTTTTGACAGATGGGCATACTCTCTTTAGATGTTCATTTCCACCATAGTTATGACATGTGAGTTCCTCTACTTCCTTTTTGACTGAAGTTTCAGTTTTGAATTTTCTATCACCTTTCTTATTCAACACTCTTTAAGCTGCGATAATTTGTTCTTCATTTTGTTATTTGTTTAAAGAATTTTTTTGAATCAACAAGTGAGCATAGTAATTTCCTCATGTTCTTCACCTGCATCAAGATCAAATTGATCAGAATTACCTTTTAATCCTATTGATCTCTTACCTTTTGATTTGGTTTCATTCTTCTTGATGACATACTCATGTGATAGTAGCTATCCCATCAAGTTATCAATTTTTAACTTTGAGATGTCTCTTACTTCTTCAATAGCCATCACTTTTGTTGTCCAAGCTTTAGGTAAAGACTTGAGAATATTTTGAACTTCTTCCTTCTCAGTAATCTCTTTTCTAAGACCTTTCAAAGCATTGACGATCTTGGTAAATCTATCATTCATCTCAACAATGAATTCATTAGGAAGCATTATAAATAGTTCATAATCACACATTAATATATTCATTCTTGTCTATTTCACTTATGATGTGCCTTCATGGGTAACTTGAAGTTTCTACCATATGACTTTTGCAGTTTTACAAGTTGATACCATTTCAAACTCAGCTTCAGAAATAGTACAATATAATAAGCTTTTAGCTTATTCGTTTGCTAGACTTCTCTCTTTTTTCTATAGTCTAAGTACTTATTTTTTCTACTGGTGTTGTAAAGCCATCTTCAATTATGCACCATGCAGACATGCTATAACTAATTAAGAAAATTTGTATTCTTAATTTGCATAAAGGATAATTATCTCCAATTAGATATGGAGGTCTATTTGTAGATAATCCCTTTGGAAAACTAGTTAATCAAAATGCAAATCCACTACTTCCATTTTTATTTCCATTTCTGCCACTATTGTCATTGCACTTTCATTTGTACTTGATGTAACCATAGAAGATTACTTTAGGCAATACAAAGATAACTCTGATACCACTTATAGGTATTGCAGTATGGATAAACTAACTCAATCTATGGAAGTGAGTAAATGCACTGTAAAGACAATGACTCACGAATTCGGAACATAAAATTTATAGTGATTTTGACACTTTCCACCTACTCCACTCTCCAAGTTATAATCATAAACTTGGGTTCCACTAGTCAACTTAGTTCCAAAGTTACAATGGTATAGATACTTGTTCTCTGGACTTACATTTCTAGGTAACCATATAGATGAATTACTTACACAATCTATAATGATTCAACTATCTCTTAGTTTACAACCCAAACCTAGGTACAACAACATAATAAAGAATGTAATAAGAAAAGGCTTATAACCAATTCAACTCTCAAGTGACTTCAGTGCATCTGATTATCCAAGCTTCATTCACCTGCAAAACTACTATTAGAATCTCTGTATAATCTTGATATCTTGATTTTCTCTCGATCGCACTACAAGATTTTTCTTCTCTTTTGCACACACATTTATTCAACACATCTCCCATTAATATAGATGTTCAACTGCTGAGAGATAATCTCTCAAAGGAGATTAAAGAAAATATGAATCTACTTCAATTTGAAATCTATGTAACTGCCTGCAATGATGCCAAAACCATCAACATTTTACCTAAAAAATGTTGATGTTTTATGACAAACAATCAACATTTTCCTTCATAGAAAAATCTATTAAAGTTTAACTTCTCTAGATTTCTCCCTGAGTCCAAATTCATCAAGGTTCACCAAGTGTCATCTTCACCTGATTTGAATCCGTTGAGGTCGTACTTTACCAAATATGTCTCAGACTACAAATCCATCAAGGTTGCTAACCAAAAACATTGATGAATTTTTCCATATGTTGTCTTCCTTCATGAACCTGTTTCCAAAAATTTATTTACATTCTATCCATCACTTCAAGCAATCGAATTACATGTATTCATTTCATTTACATCAATCTACTCTACGTCAAATATATATATATATATATATCATCAAACCACATAGCAAAACTTATTTCATGTATTGAACTAATAATGGATTGCTAGTGGATTCCATTAAATGAAGTATGGAATGTTAATGATTTATGTGAAATGCCATATAGATTGAATTAATATAGTTGTTAATGAATGATGTGAAATGAATATGAGCATGTTTGAATAGTACTAATAGGATGTTGATGAACAATTGTATGAGTAATATAGACATGCTTGAGCTTTATTATAGTCACGTCGGATAGTGAGTTAATGGTAAGCTCATGGAAACCACTATTGTATAATCAATGAGTTAGTGATTAACTTGGAAAAACCATCATAATAGTGTTAAAGCAACAAAATACTTGAGTCCCTCAGTAGATGGAGATGGTGAAACTAGAAATCTTAGGAATCCATTGAAGGCAGGATGTAATCATAATACGACCATGAATCCAACACTTTTTTAGCCAGAATTATAGGGATAACAAATCATACATTGAAAAAGGGAATGGATGGCCTATATGGCCAAATTTGATACACCCGAATGACATGATGGCCTGAATGACTAGATTGGATATGCCTTAGAGGCATGGCTTGCATGGCCGCAGATAATATGATGGCCTGAATTACTTGGGGATTGGCATGGATGCTTGGATAGCCAATATGAGATAAAAAAAAATGGTATAGAAATTCCTTTGTCGGCATATATATGGTGTGAAAATGCCCTGGCCAGCATACATATGATATGAATATACCCTTGTCAGCATAAATGTAATATGGATATACCTTTGATGGCTTTATGCCTTTATAGACACAAGAATGGTAAAAACATGCCTTTATCGGCATAAGTCCTTAGTGATATGGATGAATATGCCTTTACAGGCTAGAGAATGATAAGGATATGCCCTTGTTGGCATAGTAGTGATATGTGTATATCCTTATTGGATATTAATATAAAACAGGATTGAGATGCCTTTTGTTGTATGTGGTATGAAAGTAGTATGAATAGGCCTTTGGTGATATTCAGTCTTTGAGGACTGGCATGCTATGTGATAATTGGATTGAATTAGTTATGAGTTGTGAATATATGATATGACTGAGTAATGTTGACGGATTTTATGATTATGATTGATTGCGAGAAAGGATGATGTATCATTGAATGATTTTTCTTATGAGCATTTGACTTGAATGGCTTGTTATAAATGCCATGATTGAAAATAATGAATTGATATTTGTCTATTTCACATAGGATATCTTCATTAATAAGATGATTGATTAACTTGGGTGATTGTTAGGTCATATGAGTGTATAGTAATGCTAAATATAACATTTTCTTAAATTCTTTGAATGGTTAAGGCTATTTGTAAATTGATAATCTGTGAAGACAAAGTAAAGTACATTCTTAATAGAATGATTTATTCAATTGGTATCAAACTACATGTTTAGCTCATTCTAGTAACTCTCCATAAAACCAATTGAATGACTAGACAGGGCTGCAATATGGGAAATATTATCAAAATTTGGTGACAAATAACATACTTCGATATAATTGATTTACAATTTTAGTTGAAACAATCAATAATTATAACTTTGAGATGAGACTTAAAGTGATGTTGAACAATAATACCAATATTAGTTTGATTGTTACTTTAAATAAGACAATATATAATAAATGATTAGATTACATGATTATTAAAATGTAAGTTACATGATGTATCATGTAGATATAAATCTGCAAGGTGTAAAATGAATAGAATGGATTAGTATGATGTATATTTTCATTAATTTAAGTATCAGAGTGCACAGCAGAAGTGTGGTGTGATTGAAACATGAATTGATACCTAGACTTGTGAACTGATACTTAAAGTTTCGAGGATGAAACTTTTTGTAAGGAGGGAAGCCTATAGCACTTGGGGTGTTAAGTTTTGGTAATTGTGTATTTGAACAAATTATTATCTGTTAAGGATATTAAAAAGTGGATAAATTTTTAAACTTTTTCATAAATGATTACTTTAGGACAACGAGAATTTGATTGGAATTTTTAAGTTCAGAGACTTATGTTAAATTTGAGTAAGGTACTGATCTAACAAAATTAATTTGATGCATTTGAATGATATTCTTGTGTATTTTGATGATAAATAATGTGAGAAAATACTGGAAAATAAAGGAGAAAAAGGAAACATTCAAAAAATTGGAGAAAAATACATAAAAATGGAGGGCAACAGGTTGATGTTGTGGCACAGGTAATGTGTGCCGCAACACAGCTTCAGAAGAGGGAAAACATAGGCATCAAAATTTAATGTCACGACATCACTTCAGCAAGGCATAATTTTTGTCTAGTCAACAAGTTGATGCCGCAACATTGGTTTTTGATGCCGCGACATTGTTCTGATGGTGCGTCAGAGCACCTAAAAAATCAAACTTTTTAAAGGCCAAACTTATTCCGTTTTCATTCCTATCCATTCTGTTTCTTCTCCTACGCCCCAAAACTCATGCCCTAGCCATATTTAGACAAATTTCTTACCATTTAGCTAGAAAATAAGATTACCTGAGTAATTATCCAAGCATGCACCCAAATGATGAGTGAATTTTACTCACTTATATTACACATGTGTAAGCTTAGTTATTTGCAAATCCTTCTCTTTTAAATGATTTTCATGCTTGTTTGTTGGATTTTTTAAGTTTCTGATGGTTCAAATTATAATTCCTCACAAGTGTACGGATATATAGTAGTATAGTGTGTAATGCAAAGGTTGATCTCACAAAGAACAACAAACCAACTTAATTAATCTTAGTTACTAAGTATATAATTAAATAAACTTGGAATAAGGTTTGGTATAATTTTCAAAAACCTAATAGAATAAAAGTAAATAAATAGCTAAAGAAAGTGTAGAGATATTAACATGAAGAAGAGGTCTAGGGACCCAATTTCACCACTAGATGACACCCCTTTGCCAATGGAATGTTGGACTTAATGCCTCACTTGGGTTCATTCTTACAAAAATAAGATTATTATTGTTAAGTGTGCATGTTTAAATTAAATGCTTTCACTCGTTCCAATTACCTATGGTGTGTAGCATAATTGAGGTGAAAACCCATTAAGTTTAAGAACATAAGAACCAGAATAGAATGGTTTGGCATATTGTGTGTACCTTAACTATGCTTTGATGAATAATCTAACTCATAATAATGGTGAGCAAGTAATAAAATAAATTAAATCATTGCAAACAACATCATGAATGAAACTAAATCATCTAGCTTTAAGAATATCTAACAATCCATAACAAAGAGTATCAAAAAGGGTTACATCTTCACCCTAGAAAATGGGATTTACTTCATAAGAGAAAATAAAACAACTCTTTGAGATAGGATGATAACAATGAAAATATTTTCTCTCTTTCTTCTTTCTTACTTGCAATCCCTTCTTCTTCTCCATGAGAAATATCTTCGAAAAATGGCTCTAAACCTAAGAGAAAACCTCTAAAAATAGAAGTGACAAGAACCCCTAAAAAATCCTAAGTTTTTCCTTAAAAAGTCACAAATTACGCAATTGCAAAAAATTTTCACAAAATAGGTTTGCTACTGGTGTCAGTAGCGCCAATCTACTACCCACTAGTGGTGTCCAATTCTGGCGCCGACAGCCCCAGGTGGGGGCCAGCAGCATCGGCTGGCTATCCTCCTCTGTGTTGCTTTTTTGCTCCATCTTTGTAGCTGTTCTCTTTTCCAAACTTGGGCTTCTTCTTTGCCATTCCTTTTCTCTTCTTTTTCCATCTTTAATGCACCTATAAAATCTAACAAATGAGCATTAAATTCATCTAACAGAGACAAGACTTGTGAATAAATAAGCCTAAATATGTGTAATATAAGTGTATAAAATTCACTTATTGGTGTCTTGATGGTAGAAAATAAGTGGAAAAAGAAGGAAAAGAAGAAGCTCAAAGGATGGAGAAGAAATCAACTAAAAAGGAGCAAAAGAATCAATATAGGAGTAGGATAGCTAGCCGGTGTTGTCGGCCCCCACTTGGCGCCACCAGCGCTAGAATCGAAGACCACCGGCCGAGCAGCAAGCCAGCGCCACTTGTGTGCTGTCATAGGCAACCAAATTTAGAACCTTACTCCAATTAAATTGCCTATAGTAGTGTGAATAAGGGTCGATACCACGAGGAGTATTTAGCTTAATTTTATGCAAAGTAAAAAAGAAAAGGGGCGGGGGGTTAATGTAATGAAGAAAGTGTTATAAAAGAAATCTATTAGAAAAGAAAACCTTAGTTCAAGTTAACATCCACTATCAGAATCTCATAATTGATTATTGATACAATTATAAATCAATACTTTAAATATTCATCATTGGATTTATTTTTCCTATCTCTCCTTCAACATAGTTAATTAGAGAATAGCATTCTAATTAACCCTAAGTACTAAATAACCCCAGACTAGAGCTAAAGGTTTAATCTAATAGCAACCTTAAGATTTGTAGAGATTGGTAAAGCTAAATAATACAAGTACCAGCAGTTGCATTTAATTTAGTCAAATATTCATTCTAAGATTTAATAGCTGCAACAATAACAAATTAGAGGGATCAAACAATTACGGATTTGACATCTAATCTAGCAATAGATTGTAATGAATAATAAACTAGTAGATCTCCTAGTAATTAAGCATAACAATCATAATCATGAACAAAGATGAATATTCAATATTCAAAGTATAAATTGAACAATTAAATCAAATTAGATCTCATAGTATATTGTTCATGAGGCTTCTGTCTCCTTAAACCCAAGAATAAAAGTTTAGCCACTCAGGCCATGAATTCACAAAGAAAATAAAATAAAAGAGATAAGAGAAAATTCTCTGTCAAAAGCCACCACGAAGTCCTCCTCAAAACCCTAGCAAAAGAACCCCTAAAAAGTCTTAGGAAACTAATATTTATAGAGATTCAAAAATATGCAAAATATGCAAAATCCGCAGAATCTAAAAAGTGGGAATGGAGCGAGCACCACCGGCGCCACCTTGCTACCCGGTGTGGAGTGGGTTGGCACTAGCGGCGCCAATCTGGTGTCGGCAGTTCCGGTTTGCTGCCTCTGGTGCTCTACTCCTTATTGCTTCTCCTTTGCACTTCATCCTGACTTTGGCATTCTTCCTATTTTTTCCCTTGATGTAGTCCTTATCTCTAAAAACTCCAAACATGAAAGTTGTATAACTTTTGCTTGTGTTTCAAAAAATACTTTAATCATCTCAATCAGAGGTCGGATGAGAAAGTTATGTCCAAAATATGAAGTAATGCTGAAATTGTCCAAAATCCTTTAATTGACTTCTTTTTTGCGCTTACCCACTCCAATTGTCTCCTAAATCAAGATATAAGAATAATGAGTGCATATAGGAGTCAAATAAGTATAAAAGATTAAATATTAAGTGAATAAAATATAATATTTTATATTCTTATCAAATTCCCCCACACTTACCTCTTGCTCATCCTCGGGCAAAACTCAAACTCACTCTCCCCAAAAGATTATCAAGGTTACAATTATCATAAACAAAGAATAACCGAAACTCTTCAAAACTCATAATATGTCATGGAAAAATCATTCTCACACAACCTACAATCATTCAATAAGCATTCTCTCTTGAAGATGGGTTAAACTAAATAAGTAGAACCCTCACGGAAATAAACGCTCTACTGTCATGTGTTTGAAGGGTATATGTTCTGCTTAAATTCATTCCAATGAAATTGATATACCATAGGCTTGCATACCTTCTCATTCTCCATCACTGGGATCACATGCATATCATGAATCATAAGGACTTTTCATGGGTTGTAATGGGGTTTAGGGTAAACGTGAAAAATATTTGGGAATGTAGCTCAAACGCCATTGAAATTAGTGAAGCATAAATAAATCAACTCATGCTCAAATATATAAGATATGTAAAATCACTTATTTTGTTCAGCATCTTTCACCTTTGAATATATGATGTATAAACAAACCCCTTGGAATTTTGATATTTTCTTTTTCTTTTCTTTTCTCTTTTTCTTTCACTTTGACACATTTTTCTTTTTTCAATTTTAAGAACAATAATCTATTCTATTTCACCAATTATAGTCATTTCATAAATTTTGACACCCTCATACTTTATTTCTTATACACCCATACATAGCACAATAATGACCCATGCTCCACTAGCTCATGGCTTGGGTAAAGATATTATTTTTTTGGGTTTCAAGCTTGTAACATAGATAAAAATCTATAAAGCTCAAAAGGGCTCAACAAGAGGAGAAATTAATCATAAGATAGGCTCTTTGGCTCATGTAATTCATAACAAAGAAGGGTCTTAATCATGTTCATACATGTATGTATCAATATGATCCCAAAGAGAATCAAGGCAAGTTCTAGAGAAACAAATCCATGGAAGAATATCTATCATGAAGAAAAAGGATGAGACTGATGTGAATGTGTCAGTCTAAAGACTCAAAATCTCACTAGCTTTTGTCTATGAAATTTAGTCATCACCATTCTTGAGGAAAATAACTAGACTGAGCAATTGTAAATTAGAAGATTACTTAATCAATTATGTTATGAATTTTTTAGGCTTAGTTGAATCTTGCTTATGACATCCTCAACCTCAAATCATCGGAAACCACCAAAACAAAGAGTAAAATTGACTCTCTCTAAAAAAACATTTTCAAAAATAAAAGCAAAAATAAAAACAAAAACACAACCTAAACCTTCATTGCCCTTCTCCACACTTAAAAACTTACATTGTCACCAATGTAAGGTCAAATGCAAAGAAGATGCAAACCTAACCATAATATAAATGCAGAAATAAGAAAGAAATAAGAAAGAAAAACACAAACTCTCCTTGGATTGCCTCCCAAGCAGCACTTTTGTTTATAGTTGTTCGCTCAACTCACTACATCTTTCTTTAATCCAGAGTAATTGCAAACTAAAAATAATGAAGCATGCATGTAGATGGGTCAATTCCTTTAATATCTTTCATTATCTAATTGATAGTTCTCTTTTACTTCTTAAGAACATGCATAAGTTTCTCTTCTTGTAATGCACTAAGTTTATTGGAGATGATCATAGGCAAGGTTTCTCCATCTTCAAGGAACACATACTTGAGGTAATTGGGAAGAGACTTCAAATCTGATTCTGATAACTTTGGAAAGTCATCCAATGCTGCAACAGTTTCCTGCAAATTAGTACTCAAAGGTTACACGTTATTCTCTTTCTCAAGATGTTTACTAATGGCAACTTCTAGTTCATCTTTTCCATCAAGTTCAAAAAATTCTTATATACAAGAATCAATCACATCAATGGAGTAAACATGATCATCATCATCAGGATACTTTATAGCATAATAAATGTTAAACTTGACAATTTCACCATCAAATTCAATGGTAAGTGTGCCACTATGAATATCTATCTTAGTCTTGGATGTCTTTAGGAGTGGTCTTCCTAATATAATAGGAGCAGTTTGATTACCATTCTCCATATCTAGCACATAAAAATTAGTAGGGTAGATTAAATCATTGACTTGCACAAGAACATCCTCAACTACACCTTTGGGATATGCATTGGATCTATCAGCCAATTGAATCACAACACCAGTCTTATTCAAAGGTCCAAGTTTCAAAGAAGCATACAAAGAATATGGTATAACATTAATAGAAGCTCCTAAATCTAACATGGCCTTTTCAAGTCTAGTGTTACCTATCATGCAAGGGATAGTAAATATAACTGGATCTTTGCAATTTGAGGGGAGTTTTCTTTGACTGATTGCAGAAACATTCCCCCCTACTCTCACCTTCTCATATTTTTGAAGTTTTTGTTTCCTCTTTATTATATACAATAGTTTCATGAATTTAGAATAACAAGGTACTTGTTTCATGGCATCAAAAAGTAGAATGTTTACCTCGCATTTATGAAAAGTCTCAAATAGATCTTGATATCGCTCAATTTTTTTAGATTATGCTAAAGCCTCAGGAAAAGGTGGTACTTGTTGGTCCCTTATCCAATGTTATCTCAAGAGAGAGGGGGGTGAATTGAGCTTTAAAACTTTTTGGCCAAATCAAATGATTAAAGTGCTGAACGAATAAGTAAAATGGATTACAAAATATACAACACAAGATTTTTATAGTGGTTCAGCCCTTTCTGGGTTCCTACTCCACTTCTCTGAGTTAGTGTCTACTACTAAACTTAGGTTCCACTAATACCTTGATCAACTTGATCATATACATGTTGATTTTACAACAAGCTCACTAACCAACTTACTCAAGCTAACCACAAACTTTCATAACTTGTTGGTTTTCAAAGCTCACCAACAAACTTATACCCTTTTAGCAAGTTCCCTACTTGCTTATCTCAATACATAAACACCAAGCACTCTGCTTGTATTCCAAACACTAAAACAAAGTGTATAAATTGATGACTCTTACTTAGACAAATTTGTACATAAAATTCTAAACTTTCAGTAAATGAAGAAGCAAATGAGAGTAAAATATTCAAACTCCTTGATTGAGAATCGATTTAGACTTTGAGAGCTTCTGACAGAGATGTAGCTATTGGAGTTGAACTTTGAAGGGAGATTGTGAATGCTCTTCGTATTTTCAGCAAATATCAGTAATATTCAAGAGTTCATTTTCCTTTGCTTCTGAATCTCTCTTTTATAGGTTAAGAGAGATTTTTCCGCTACTGACTTTTGCAGACATTCAAATGTTTCAAAATGTTTTTTTTTCCTTTAATTTTGTCTAATGTCAGAATTTGCTGCATTCTGGTATCGGTTTGATACTCTGTCGCTGACTTTTCTCAATGTTCACTTTTATCACGGGTGTTCTGAAGTTGCTTCTTCAGTTACTCCGAAGAGACGAGTAAACAGTTGATATATTGAAAGATTTTAGATGACTTGATTTATTTTTCTTTAAATTCTCCAAAGTGATTATAATCTTTCTTAGTTGTGATAATTCTTTGCAGAGAGAAGTTAACAATTGACTAAATTATTATAGTCATGTAACCAAAATTTTTATTTTTTGCATATATCATTTTAGTTTATATCACATTATCATGTTTCTCCCCCTTTTTGTCATAATAAAAAATGTGAAAACAATCATCAAGAGTTATATATAATCATGTGAAACAAAAAATGCATATATATATTAAACTTTTTAAAATTTCAGATACAATGTAGATACATCAAAGAAAATACAAAAGAAATTACATTAGAGAAAAAAATGTAAAATGCAGCAGATCTATTTAGGTGGCTTAGGTTTTCTCTAGTAGGTCTTGAGAAAGATAGCTTGAAGAGGTGGAAGAGGTAGCTTGGTTTCAGAGGAAGATGGTGTGGGAGAGGGCTTGGATGTTCTAGCCCTTTTTGGTGGAGGATGAAAAATGAATTATTTGGAATTGCCATAGGAGGTTCATGTGTCTATGCAATGAGTGCACATTCATGAACATGGATGAGATCAATTCTCTCTTGAATTGTTGGATCCAGCAGTTCAGGAAAGACTGCAAGAAGCCCTTTCAAGAGATTTTCTGTGTTTGCATTCATCCGAGCTTGATACTCTTGATGGTATATAGTGATTCTCTCAAAAGGAGCCGTCTTATGCTCTTTGGGAGGTGGAATTCTAGGCTTCCTTTTTGGTTTTGAGGTGGATGGATGACATGAAGAAGGTGATGGTTTTGGTTTGGTAATTGATTTTTGTTTTGGTTTTGGGGCTAGTTTTTGTTTTGGGACAACAGGAGGTTTTTTGGCTTTGGTAGTGGAAGGAAGTGGTTTTCTGGGAGTTTTAGCTTTTGAAGTAGGTGAAGAAGGTGGTGGAAGAGGTTGACACCCTAGTGGAGACTGTATTTGCCTTATTCTATCTTGGAGAGAAGGATCATCCATTTGACAATATGGGAGAGACAGATTATCAGCAATGGCCTCTAGGTTGTCATTGTTGTAGAAAGTGAATTCTTCCTTGGTGAGAATAAAGAATTTATGAGGACCTGATGGAGATGGAAACTCTTTTCTTGGAGATTTTGACATTGTAAGCATTTGAAGGATTTTCTTAGAGTAGTTTTGAAGAATTGACTCTTTATTAAGGATGTGAATTTTGTGGTTTTTTGGAGTGAAAGGAGGATCAGGAAGAGATTGAATTCTATGCAAAACGTTAGGATCCTCAAGTTCAAGAAATAAATTTCTTGAGGAGATAGATGAATTGACTAAGAGAGAAACATCCTAGTAACTTTAGAGTTGATTTTTATTTTACTTGCAAACTTAGAGTCTATCATCCTAATTGGATTAGATATAAGAAGAAGAAAATCAGGATTATCATCAACAACTTTTCTTTGTGGAGGACTTTGTGGTGGACGATTTATAGGGGGTCCCATTCTGGTGGGATTTCCTCAATTCTTTCAGGGAAAAGTATTCCTGCTCTGATATATTCTATCAATAAATCCATAGGATTTTCATATGATGATGGAATTCAGATATAATACAAGGAAGTATGAGTGTTATGTTTTGTGGTTGGAACTAATGGTGGTGGTGATAGAGGAGAACTTTGTGTTTGTGGAAGGGCAATGTATGGAATGATGGAAGTTGAGTAGGTAGGTTGATCCACCGATTGATTAACCTCTAGAATTCTAGGGGATGATGGATGTGTAGACATTAAGGGTGAAGACATCACTATAATGGAAGAGTTTGGTCTGGGTGGGGAGAAATGATGTGGAGGTGAAGAAAAATGAGTTAGAGGTGGAGAGAAATGAGGATGAGGTGGTAAAGAGTGTGGATGATAGGTTTGACCTCTAAATGATTCTGCTAAAGCTTGTAAAGAATCAAGTCTCCGATTAATCGTATCTACTCTAAGAATCATGGAAGACATAGCAGTGCTAAGAATATGATCTATTCTATTCATTTGAAGGGCTAGAGTAGACAAAAAGTGTTCAATCATGGTTATTCTAT
>JAYJMB010000907.1:0-17418 GCA_036873735.1 Pouteria campechiana | reverse complement strand
AATTCACACTTAATTAAATTAAACTTTATAAACTTACCAAACTTCACTCATTATTATACCTGAATTATTAATACGGTCTTAGACCAAAATTGAAGGGCTTACACCTAGATACATTGATAGGAATGCAATACATTCCTTAACTTTGTACGTCTCTGCAATTGAACCCTATAGACGAGCTCTATTACCTACATTCGCTTTAAGGCTACCCAAGAACCTGAAAAAGGTAAGTTAAGTTATTGACTATTTGATATGTTTGGAAGGTGCCATATGCATAGAGTTCTCAAGGGTACCTCTCAATTGGAAATATCCATCTATATTGCATAGATCCGGCAAGCAAAGCCTCTTTAGGAAGGTGAATACACAAATGTACCATTACATCAAAAAATGCCCTTGGAAAAATACATTCCAATTTGCATAAAATTAGAGGAATATTGTTTATAAGTTGCATCAGAATGTTCTACCATAAGGTCTTCAAGCATAGTTGTTTGAAGAAGTTGCCAAACTCAGAAATGATATTAAAAATGTGGTTGCGCAAGAATCCTCACATGCCTACCGGAAGGGTATGCTGCAACATGGTATAACTGTTCGCATCTTGAGACCATGCACCATGTCATTTTCTACATTAACGCATTTTGATAAATTGGCAGTATATCTATCTAAGTACTTGGCATCCCTTAGGAAAGCACAGAAGCCCCTACAAGACGCTGGTGGCAATGTGTAGCATGCTGTAGGTTTTACATAGCACTCTTTTTCTTTGCATAGGTGCAGTTCCTTTCTAATACCCAGCCTCTCTTGGTCTCAATGAGCATTATGTGTATCCTTTGACTTTTTGTCAATGTTTAGCAAGATTCCCAACAGGTTATCATAAACATTTTTGGTCAGATGCTTTATATCAAGATTATTTTGGATCACAAGATTCAGCCAATATGGAAGATCCTAGAAGATGCTTTTCCTAATTCAATTCAGCTCATTTTTTCATGTTCCCTTTTCTTCAATATGGATGGGTGCTTTCCCACTACTGTATTTGGTAGTGGTTGCAATTTTTGTAAGAGCTCCATCCCAGATAGTTCTCTTGGGGCTTGTCGGGTCTCACTTCATCCATTAAAGTCCTTCTCATTTTAGAGAACTCTGAAGATTGGCATGTTCCTTCCAGAATAGAACGTAGTCATATTCACAAGCATGACTTGAGGTAAATCCAAGGCCCAAATCTTTTAGAATCTTGTTGGCTCTATTAAAATTTGTAGTAATAACTCTCCATCCTAATAAAGCATCTTTTAAAAGCTCTAATAGCATGTCAATAGATTTGTTGCTCCATCGGTTTGCTACTTTCAAGCTCATCAACCTCATTAGGAAGCCCAATAAAGAAGACTTCTTACAGCTAGGGTATAACTCATGTTGCGCATCTTGAAGCAACTTCTCATATTCTGAATGAGCCCCCATCTCCCCATCATAAGTGCTAGTTCCTGTATTCCACATGTATCCTACATGTCCTGTAGCATCCCTACAACATCTTTGTCACACTCAAAGGCGCCTAATGATGGTTCTCTAATGTCTTCTTACAATTGATCCATGTCCATTGGTAAGACTCTATTTTCTCCATGTTGGACCCAGACTATATAGTGTCTGGTCATCCTATGCTTATACAAATGCCGTCCTACCTCTACGAGTGATAGTAATATTCCATTATCGTAGGCTGTACATGGACAAAATATTATGCCATCACCTTCCATGCTTAGTTGTGCAAACTTAAAAAATTGTTGAACCCCATTCTTATACGTTTAGCTCAACTTGTTTGGCTCTTGGATCCATGTTTTATCCATCCCTATAAGAATTGGATTATTCAAAGTGGGGTGTTACATAAACTCAACCATGTATGCATGGAGTACTTCATCGGCCCTCGTGGGTTAATGAAATCGTGCCCCTAATATAATTCAATGTAAATCAAATTATTCAAAAAATATTATAAAATATCATTATACCTGAATATTATAATTCAATGTATATCAAATTACTTGAAAAATATTATAAATTATTAAAAATACACGACATGAACAAGGATGAGAATGTATTTATTCTGTCTTATAGTGTAAATTAAATTCTTATACCTCATTCCATGCTGCCAGTCCCGTAGGCGGTATGGCGAGCACCTGCAGGACGGTAGGCGGTAAGGAGGGTGCCTGCGGTATCACATCTGGCTCAACCATAGCTCACCTAACTCCGTTTTTTAAGGGATTGCTTTCTGTCCTCCTCATTCATAACACACCATGCGCTTTAAACCCAAACCTGTACACAACTGAACTCCCTCGATGTGGTTTAGAAATAGTGCAAAATCCCCCTCTTTTAGGGCATGTGTTAAGTAAAACCATTCACCCAATGTAGCAACAAATTGAACAAAACATGTTAGGTAATTCATATCGAGGTTAGTAGAATTGATTCCACCAGTGGATTCCATGGGGAGAATGAAGATGGAGCGTCGAGCCTCCTCAGTTGCGAAGAACACAAAGACAGGCTCCAACGATGGGTTTTAGATAGGTGGGGTTATGCTTTTGGAAGATGATGGTGAAGTTGATGAAATGGGAAGGGAAGGAACTTGGAAATACTTGAAAGGGAGGCTCAGGGGAACGGAGGTCCGGATGAGGGAGGGAAAACCATTTGCCCCATATTCACAATGGAGTGTTTTAAAAGGCTGCTGATTCACCTCGTTCAACTGGCAGACGGTACCATAGCTGCCCATAGTACCTTATGACGGTCCTGATCCTAGATCCCTATTAATGTATTTAATGAAATGTTTGAAATATTTTTTCATTATAATTACCTTTAATGGGTGCTACCTAAATTCAAATAGATTTTTAAAAGATTATATAGACCATTAATTAATTTAGAAAGTGATAGTCTTTTCCAACTTAAAAATAGCTTGATAAAACATACATATTTTTAGATTACTCTTTAAAAAATTAGTAAAATTTTATTTATGAGTAAAAACGTGCAACTGCATATGAAATTACTCATGTTACTTATTATCTTTAAGTTCTACTTTCCATCCATTTTCCATGCATCTTCAAAAAGTGCTATAATTTTTTATTTTGCTTTATTCACTTTTCAGATTCCATTACCTTTATAATTTTCAGGGACAATAGTTTGAATTGAAGGAATTTTCATATAATTTAAATTAATAAAAAATGAATAGATAAAATTTGCTATGACCATTATATTTTTTATCGTTACTTTAATTAAAACATATAATTTTTTTTAATCAATGGCCTATGTCAGCCATATCATTTAAATTGTATTAATTTGAATTGCTTATCAAATGGTCATAGTTTTTATTCTATTTCATTATTTTTTATAAATATTAATAACATAATATATGGGCAAAATAAAGAAAAAAATTCAAGCTAATAGTTTTAAAAAATAATATTACCCCAATTTTTAGTTCTAATGAAGTTTTATGTACTTAATTAAAACTTTTGTTAGTGTTATCAAACTGTCACTGAGTTTTTCATAGGCTTTAGGCTTTACCTGGCTTTAATAGATTTCAATGGCAATTAATAGTTTTAATATATTGGGGCAACTAGGCTACTAACTTTAATAAGAGTTAATGAAATTTATAATTACAATTAATTGAACAAGTTTTTCATTATGTTCAAAACAAAAAAATTCTATGCACATCAAAATAAAAATTTATATTCATCTTACCTTTATAAATTTTGCATCATCGATCTTCTATTTTTGTACAAATTTTAATTTTTTTAATACACTTGCTTTACTTGAAATTGAAACAAGCTTGCTCGAATCTAAAAAAATTAAAATGCATAAAGATTTCATATAGCTTTTTCTTATTTAATTTCATAAAAGCAATTATAAAAACAAGCTTTCTAGAGGAGGTAGGGGACGTTGACATGCTTATTTTTCATTAACTTTGTGGGTTCCATTACTCATATTTTAAATGTCATATGTTTTAAACTAATCACCAATGATTAGATAAAATTCACTCTGACCATTAAACTCAAACGCATCAATTGCATATATTACAATTACATTCAATTTAAAACTAGCATAAAACCAATTAATCTAATTAAAACCATGAAGACATTTCATAATTACCATTTGTCAATTATCTCCATACCCAAGTATTAATTTTAATATTATTTTATTTAACCCATCAATTCTATATATTTTCATAATTTTTAAGATTGAATATAAAATAAACTTTTTACCATCCCTAATTAATCAACGTGTCACTGTGACCATGAGCACCTGGTTACCAGGCGCTCGCCAATTCGAATAGGTCAAAAACCTAGGCGTCGATTGGATTTTCATTTTTGACTGTTAGCATCCCCTACCTCCTCCCATCTCTACCCTCCATTTGCCTATGATTTCCCACCCTCCATTTACCCCATGTTCTCCATGCCAGCTACTCCCTCTCCCAAACCTACAAGTAATGACACCCAAGTAGTAGTTTCTAAGACACGTGGGATCGGCAAATGGTCTAGGACGGAGGAAGGTTTGTCCTCCTCTCAACCTTCATTGTCTAGGAGGACCCGATCAGGAACTCAAGCAGGTAACCCCTCATACCAAACTAATGTGAATGAAAGGGACCATGAGGCTAGGGTAGGAGGAAGGGCGGAGCCACGACCCTCAATGTGTGGCCTGAAATCACTTCGTGCGGAAGTCGAGGGAAGGAAAGTACCAACTATAAAATTTAAGCCACATGAATTGTTGGCATACTATTTTGGTGGGGAAGAATGAAAGGTCAAATTCTATACTTCAATGTTTGTGAGACTGGTGCATGTGTAAAAGAAAATAGACTTGGATTTTCTTGATGAATGTAAGTCTGATATTCGATCCATGCTAAATTATCAAGGTTAGAGTGAGCTTTTGGAATATGGTGCACCCATTTATGGGGTGTTGGTGCTCATATTGTACTTCCATTGGAATCCTCACACATATAAATTGATGGTAAAGGGTGTGAAAATTGATTTTGGCACTATTGAACTGTTCGCCGAAGAACATCTAGCCAAAAAACTTGGTGTTTCAAAATTTAAGGAGGATGATGGGTTGACTAAGGAGGAAGTCTTCAATCAATTATCCATCGACCATGAATACACATCAACAAATTCATTTATGGGAATGAGAGACCTGGATATGGAACTAAGAATGCTCAAAAAGGTCTTGGAAAGCATGATCATGCCCAAGCTAGGGGCGATGGAGCAAGTTACAGCCTCTGAGGCTCGGACACAATGGAAAATCTACTCTTGCCAAAGGGGTCAGCCTCCTGAAGCTTATGTTTACTGCCTTTACTACCTTTGGTCAGTTACCTCAGATGACAAATGTTGTTGTGCCATATGGTGTGTGGTTGACAAAAATATTCGAGCACTTCAAAGTTCCACTAGATGAGGAGGCTTATTTGTAGGTGTCCTAGCTTAAGAAGGATTGGGTAGGAGCTACCCTCCTAAAAAGAATGAGTGTTCAAGTCTCTGAGTATGTGCTTGAGAAGAATGAGAGAGAAATAGAAGAAGAGAACAAAAGCGGCTCCGAGGAAGGAGCAGAGGAGGTACCTTATCAGGGGGAGCTGGAGGCTAAAGAGCGTAGAGAGAGGCATTCAGATTCAGGGCCAAGTGCAGAGAGATCCCCATTGGCTCCTTTGGCCTCACCTGCATCTCCAAGTGCTCCTAGATCCTCCGTGTATAGCATGCTTGCAATGGAGGTGAGAGAGTTGAGGTCTGAAGTTGCTGAGTTAAGAGAAATACTCTCAGTGATAACTGAGAAGCTAGATATACCCCTTCCTCACTTTGGATGACCACAGTCAACACCGTCTCTAGCCCCAGTCAACCCTGCTTGAGACCCCAATCACCATGCACCATCTCCAGCTATAGTCCACCTTGGTTAGGAACCCGAGCCGATGCTTTCTCTTGATGAGCTCACCTCTAACCAGGCTGCCATTCAAGGGTTACCTTCCACGCTCCTAGAGGATACCTCTCGTTAGGATCATTATTGGAGCCAATGTTGTTTGATTTTTTAACTTTGGAGAATTATCAAATGTAAAGTGGGTATATATTGTAAAAAAAACCATTTTGGGGATAATGAAGTTATATTTCCATATCTAATATTTGTTTGTAATTTCATTACCTGCCATCAAATGTTATAAAATGCAATCTTTTATTGCATGTTTGAAAATGATGGATGAACTCATCAGCTAAAATCGGTCAAATCGTTTAAATTACAAATGCTAATGTCATCCAATGTCTGTTACTTTTGCAATTTTTCAATGGATCCCCACTATTTAATGAAGAGGTGTTTGGCAAGCCCATATCGCCTGGCACTTGCCCCTGAATGGTAGGCAGTACCGCAGGCGCCCACGATAGCGCCCGCCCATGGGAAGTAAAATGGGCATGGCAGAAAACTGACCATAGGCAGTTTAATATACTACCTGCCATATCACATGTGGGACAGTCGATATGTTAGTCCTGATCAGATGATGACTCAAGAGAGAGGGGGGGGATGTGAATTGAGTCTTTCAAAATTTTTGGTTAGATAATAATCAAAGTGCAAGACTAAAGAAATTACTGATATCATAATGCACTAAGATTGGTATTTTTATAATGGTTCAGTCCTTCTCTTGGGTTTCTACTCCATTTCTTTGAGTTAGCCTTCTCCGCTAAACTCAGGTTCCACTAATAACTTCTTTGATCAGTATCCTTCTGATTAAACAAATATACCTATTAGTTTCCAAGCTCACCAACTAACTTGAACAAATACTTAGAAAGTATCCTACTTGCTTTTGCTACATATAGGCAAGTCCTTGACTTCTAGAAATATGTAAAAATAAATGTGTACAAATATTAATACCTCTAATGGGTTGATTTTATATGAAGTTTGAAACTAGTAAACACAAATAATATAACAATAAAGTAGTAAGATCCAATCTCCAGAAGTTTAAATAAACTACAGTGGAGTTGAAATCATGGAAGAAAAGACTTAAAGACTTAGTAAATGCTCTTTCTTGTTTTTTAATGTTTAAACTGTTATCTTCTCCATTCTCACTTAACTTCTTTTATATTTTAGATCTCTGACTTTCTTTGAGATCTTTGACTTTTTTCTGTTGTGGTAGGTGAGAATCATTAAATGCTGAGAAATGTTGAAATTTATAACTGTTGTACTTTCTATGCAGTTTCTGAGTCCATGAACCAACATCAGATTCTCCAAAATCTAAGTGGTAGGTAGTTTCTCCACACACTTCACACATCGTTGTCACTTTGGATGCACCAAAGAAGTGTTTTAGAGGCTTTGAAGTGGTGCGACAAGAGTGACTCGCATTGGATGTATTGATGCTGACTTGATAGAGTTCTTTGTCTTCGAAGCAATTATTCCATGACTCCAAGACACTAACTCTAAACTCTAAAATGCTTGTCTGTGAAATACTTCACTTAGCTCCAAAGTATTTATTTTTCTGACTTCGACAAGTGGTATTCACTGAAGAGTGTTCTGTTAACTCTGAAGTCTCTCGTCATTATCTCCGAAATGCCTTGTCAACTTTGAAGAGCTTGAATTAACTCTGAAGCTTGTAAGTTTGTGACTCCGAAGTGCATAAACTGACTTTGAAGATTTTGGACCCGTGACTCTAACGCAACTTGATTGGCTCCGAAGAGTGTGAGCTTATAACTTTGAAGTAGTATCATCTGTCTCGGAAGTGCTTCAGTGGCTCCGAGACATCTATCTTGGCTTCGATGCATTTTTTGTTGAATCCGACACTTGTAACTTTGCGATCCCAAAAGGTTGTTACTTTGTCTCCAAAGTCTTTTAGTGCTTTTAAGATGCCTTTGTTGACTCCAAAGTTTGTGACTTTGTGACTTTGAGGGGATTTCCTTCTATTTTTGAAATGTTTATTGCATCCGAAGAGTTCACCCCTTATCTTCAAAGTGCTTAAGTAGCTCCGAAGGGATGAAATTTAAACCTAAAGTTGACTCTGAAGCTTCCTTGAAACTTTAAACTTTTTGTTTTCTTCTTTTAAGTATATCTGTGACTTATTTACTTAGATTTCTTGAGCATTTACTTTGTTTCTTCCTTCAATCATCATGAAGATTATTCTCAAGTGAAGTTTGAAAATATATTTCTGCGAAATGCTTGAGAATGAATTGTTAGTATCTTAATGCTTCATTTATGTTTTTGCTCATCATCAAAACATGATTGGTTAAGAATGTTCATCATCAAAATCATTTTATTTAAGAGTGCATGTTCAACATTATCCCCATTTTTTATCAAGACTCATGTAATAATGAACTTAAAGCAACTTAATTTGCATAAGTTTCAATAATTTTTTATTAATTCAGTGCAGCACCCCCTGAATGGGTGCACAAAATTTTAATTATATTTAATAAAAATTTCATACATTCAGTAAATTTTCTTCCCCTTTTTGTCAAAATCAAAATGGTGGAAAGAAACATAAGGAAGTTGCATAACCTGTCTCATACAAAGTGGATTATAGTCATAACTAAATACAAGAGAATACATAAAAAAAATTACATTAGAGAGATGAAAAAAATGCAGAGGCAGCAGAATCAGCGGGATGGTTTGGGTTTTATTTTATAGGTTTTAGAAAAAGGTTCAGGTTTATGTTAAGAGGTTGATGGTTTAGAGGATGACTTGGGTCTTTTTTGTGAAGGAGATGAAACAAAAAATGGATCCTTTGGTATTGTTGAAGGGGGTTCATGGGTATATACTATGGGTCCACTATCAGAAACATAAATGAAATCAATGCGCTCTCTAAATTATGGATTTAGCAACTCAAAAAAGGCTAGAAGAGTCCCTTTTAAGAGGGCTTCTATATTGACATTCATTCGGGCTATGTACTCTTAATGGTACATGGTGATTCTGGAGAGATAAGCCTTTTTGTGTTCCTTTGGAGGTGGAATCCTTGGCTTCCTATTGGGTTTAGAGGAGAATGGCTGAGATGATGGTGTAGAAGATGATGGTTTGGGTAGTAGTTTTGATTTTAGAATTGCAGGAGGTTTTATGAGGGTTTTGGTTTTTGTAGAAGGTGGTAGTGAAGTTTTTAATTTTGGTAAAGTGGCTGGTTGAGACTGGATCTACCATATCCTATGTTGGATAGAAGTATCTGATAGTTGAGGATATGAAAAAGGAAGATCATCAGCAATGGCTTGAAGATTTGTAGTTTTGTAGAATGAGAGTTCTTCCTCAGTACTAAGAAAGCATTGATGAGGACTTGAGGGAGATGGAAATGTGGTTTTAGGTTTCTTTGAAGTTGCTAGTAAGCTAAGAAGTTTCTTAGAATAACCTTGAAGGATTGACTCTCTATTAAGAATTTGAATTTTGTGACCCTTGGGAGTGAATGGTGGATCAGGAAGGAGTTGAATCCTATGCAGAATGTTAGGATCTTTAAGTTCAATAAATAAAAATTCCTGAGGAGAGATGAATAGACTGAGAAAGAAACATCCTAACAACTTCAAAGTTGAAATTTGATTTACTCTCAAACTCAAAAAATGTCATCTTGATTGGATTTGCAACACGAAGAAGAATATCAGGATTATCAACAACTGATCTTGGAAGAGACTATGGAGGATTTTGGGGTGAGTTTGTGGAGGAGTGGGAGGTCTTCTCCATTCTGGACAAATTGAAGGTTTGTTCCATTTTGGTGGAACTTCCTCAATTCATTCAGGAATTACCTCTCCTGGTTGGACAAGATCAAGCCAAGCCTAGTCTAGCCATATTTCTGGCCCTAGGGGAAGGAAATGGATTCTATGAAATGGAACTGTGAAGTATTTTTCATATTTGACAATGTCTCTATGAGGATTGGAAAGATAATCCTTAGGTAGGTTGGAAAAGACTTCAGTGGTTGGGACTAATAGTGGTTGTGATGGAGGATGAGATGAGGAAATTTTAGTAGATTGACTCATAGGTTGAGCAACCTCTAGAATTGTAGGAGATGATGGATGAGGAGACTGTGTGGGGGAAGACATCACTATGATGGGAGAGTTGGGTTTAAATGGAAAGAGATGGAGAGAAATGAGGGTGATAAGTTTGACTTCTAAATGACTCTGCTAGAGATTATAGAGAGTCAAGTCATTGATTAATCTTTTCAGCTCTCAAGATCATGGATGACATGAAATTGTTAAGTCTTTGATCCATTCTGTTCATCTAAAGAGCTAGAGTAGACAGAAAGTGTTCAATATTGTCAGTCTATCTTCTAGGTGATTTGGGATGGGTTATGTAGTGGGGATAGATAAAGTGGTTGGTGTGGATGGTTGATGAGAAGGAGTGGGTCTTATGGGTGATGGGGATCTGATGGGTGTGAAAGAGGAAGGGGTTGCAGTTCCTGCCGTTTCATGTTTTTTTCTTTAAATTTCTTCTGACTCCTCTATTCTGACATTTCTTGTTGCTTCTCTTAGAGTCTCTCTTATCTCCTATTCTAAGTTCTCTTCTCTCATTGTTCTTTCTTCTTCTACTACTTCTCACCCTGGTCTAGATCTCTTCAGTCGAACTGCTCTTCCTAGCTTTTCACTAATCCAGCCTTGTGAAGTTTTCTTGAAACCTATTCTTTTCAATGTCTTCTCATTAATTGTGTCTGAGTCTCTTAGAGACTCTATTTGTTCTTTAGACAAATTGACACCTACTTCCCTCATTATCTTGGTTAGATCCATTCCATGAGGGAGAGGGAATCTTGAGGTGCTCTTTACTGAATAAATGTGATCTAACATTAGTTTTGTTGATGCACTCTCCTTCTATTTTTCAGAGCCCACAACATTCTTCCATCCTTTCCTGAAACATGTCCTATGGCTCCCTTTCTTGGGTACATATTGTTGATTACAATCATATAAGCTAGTTTGAGATTTAAACTCAAATAGCTAGAGTGGAGATAATTTTCTCTCTCATCAATTTCTGCTCTAGCTAAATTTGAGAATAGTCTCTGTCTGGTTGGCCATTCTGGTTCAGCTTCTACTAGAGGGAGATTAAAGTACCTTCTCAAATTATCTATGGATACATATACTTCTACTTCTCTTATCCATGATCTCTCTATTCTAATATTAATGTTGCATATTAGGGCTCTCATAAGTCTTGGATAGAAATGGTCTTTGAAACTTATATATTCCATCCATCCTTGATGTTTGATCCAATCACAGACTACTAATTTCATGTCATTCTCTCTAAAAACATAAAAACTGAAAACTCTTCCTTTTATAATCTTCCTATCATGATATCTTTCCACATACCTAGAGTAATCAAACTCACTGTTCGAAAATGTTACCTCAAGTGTATTTGTTTCAGGCCTGACTCTCTTGGCTGCTCTCTGTTCCGGATACTCCTCTTTCTTTCCCTTTTCCATTTTTTGAGTTGGTGGTTTCCTTTGTTCTTACTATTTTAATAGAGAAAGATTGGATTTAGGATGCTGTGAATGTTTCCGGATTGAGATGGGAAGAAAACTTATGGTAAAGTTACGATTGAGAGTTTGGTTGAACGGAGGAATTTGAATCAAGCAGAAAGATGAAGGGTTTTCTCTGAAAGGGGTTCTTCAGATGCTTAAAGAAAGAGGCTTTAGGTTTTCAGAGTTCTTCAAATAGTTAAATAGGATTTTAGGATTTTAGTTTCTCTGAAACATTATCAGAGGCTCCGAAATGAGTAAGTGCCCTCTTTGAAGGCAACGAGTCTGTTTTACTTTGGTGACTCCAAAGGTTTACTTTAGAGGTAGCATAGCTCGTCGGAGGCTATGAAATAGATTTTGGAGGTAGAAAAGTTTTAATTCAGAAATATGAAATTCAGTGGAGGCATTTTAGCCCATCATCGGAGGGTCTAAAAGATGTTTCAGAGGCTCCAAAATGTTATGAATTTTCAAATTTGTTTTTTTATGCTTTTTTCATTGGAATTATCAACAAGGACCATATTTTCCAACATAGATATTTTATTTGATTCAAGTTATGCATTTGGATCTAAAATACCTAATTCTTTTTCTAACTTACTAAATCTATCTTTTAGTAGAGGTTTTGTAAAGATGTCTACTAATTAATTTTTAGTAGGCACAAATTCTAAATATATATTATGATTTTGAACATGATCTCTAATAAAGTGGTGTCTAATTTCTATATGTTTTATTTTGGAATGTAAAACTGGATCCTTATTTAGACTTATGGCACTAGTATTGTCACATCTTATAGGGATATCAACAAAGTTAAGGCCAAAATCATTTAATTTTTGTTTCATCCAAAGGATTTGAGCACAACAATTGCCAGCTGCTACATATTCTGCTTCAGTAGTTGATAATGTTATAGATGTCTATTTCTTGAAAAACCATGATATGATCATGCTTCCTAAAAACTGATAAGATTTTGAAGTACTCTTTCTATCTACTTTATATCTAGCAAAATCTACATCTGAGTACACTACTAAATTAAAATCAAAACCTTTTGGATACCACAAACTGAGGCTTAGTGTGTCTAAAAGGTATCTAAAGATTCTTTTTATAGCACTTATGTGTGACTTTTTGGGATCTAACTAAAATCTAGCACACATGCAGATACTAAATATTATATTTGGTCTACTGGTAGTCAAATATAATAATGATCCTATCATGCTTCTATAGAGTTTGTTACATACTGATTTACCTCTTTTATCTTTGTCTATCTTTATTGAAGTGCTTATAGGTTTCTGTATCTTTTACCATCTTCAATATTGAATTTCTTTAGAAGTTCTTTCGTATACTTAACTTGGTAGATGAAGATTCCTTGTTTTTCTTATTTGATTTGTAATCCCAAAAGGAAGTTGAGTTTACCCATTAAGCTCATTTCAAATTCTCCTAGTATAGTCTTAAAAAATTCTTGGCAAAGATTTTCATTAGTTGCTCCAAATACTATATTGTCAACATAAATCTAAACTATAAGTATATTTTTTTTACATGCTTAATGAATAAAGTGGCATCCACTTTACCCCTTGAGAAACCTTTTTCAATCAAAAATTTGCTGAGCCTTTCATACCAAGCTCTAGGAGCCTGTTTCAAACCATAGAGGACTTTCTTGAGTTTGAATACATAATTTTTATAATGAGAACCTTCAAACCTAGGAGGTTGTTCCATATATACCTCTTCATTGATGAAACCATTCAAGAATGCACTCTTTACATCCATTTGATATAGCTTGAAATACATGAATGGTGCAAATGCAAGAGAAGCATTCTAATGGCTTCAATCCTTACAATAAGAGTATATGACTCTTCAAAGTTAATACCTTCTTCTTGATAATACCCTTTTCAACTAATCTTGCCTTAGTTCTTAGCACAATTACTGATTCATCCAGTTTATTCCTGAAGACCCATTTTGTTCTTATAACAAATTGATGGTTTGGTCTTGGAACAATAGTCCATACATCCTTTCTTTTAAATTGATCCAATTCTTCTTGCATAGCTGAAATCTAGTTTTTATCCTCTAATGCTTAGTCTATGCAAGTTGATTCTAATTGAGAAATGAAAGCAAAATTACCACATATTTGGTCATAGGATGATCTACTTCTAACTTTATTGAACACATCACCAATTATCTGGTTTTTAGAATGAGATGCATAAACCTCCAATCTTTGGGAAGAGATGAGTTTCCTTCCTCTATTATGGATGGTTCAACTTCATCCATTATTGTCTCTGATAGTAGAGTTTCTACTTGATTGTCTTATAATTTTAGTTTCTTCACATTTGTTGGAAGATTATATATCTCATCATCAAAATCACTATTTCTGTTCACGGAGTTAATATGTTCATCAAATTTGATATGAATAGATTCCTCTATAATCTTAAGTCTCAAATTGTACACTGTAAATGCTTTGCTAACAATGGAATAAACCAAAAATATACCTTGATCAGATCTACTATCAAATTTCCCAAGGCTTTCTTTGTCATTATTAAGAATAAAGCAGTTAAAATTAAAAGTATAAAATTATGAAATATTTAGTTTCTTACCATAGTATAATTCAAATAGAGTTTTGTTGAGTATGGTTCTAGCAAAGATTCTATTAATAATGTAGCATGCGGTGTTCATTGCTTTAGTCAAAAAGTACTATGGTAGGTTGTATTCACTCAACATTGTCCTTACCATTTCTTGCAAGGATCTGTTCTTCCTTTCCACTACTACATTTTGTTGGTGTATTCTTGGTGCAGAGAAAGTTTAAAGAATTCTATTATTTTCACAAAAATTAGTGAATTTATAATTTTCAAATTCTCCACCATGATCACTCCTTATATAAATAGTATGAAAACTTTTTCAGTCTATACATGCTTGGTAAATATTTTAAATAATGAAAAAGCTTCATCTTTCGATGCTAGAAAAAATTACCTAGGTAAAATCTACTATAGTCATCCATAATGACATATGCATAATTTTTTCTCTAGGGCCAACTAAATCTATATGTAGCAACTGAAGGGGTTTAGTTGTGTATACTTATTTGTTTGACTTGAATGATTCTTTTACTTGCTTACCTTTCATGAAAGCATCACATAACTTATTATCAAATTTGAGTTTTGATAATCCAACAACTAGATCTCTATTAGATAATCTTTCAATGAGATTTTTGTTGGCATGTCCTAGTCTTCTATGCCACAACATGGGTTCATTGTCATTCACAATAAGACACTTACCTTGAATATCAAAAACATCAACAAAATATATATTTCCATGCCTTCTATGATATACTATAACTGATTGAGACTTATCTAGTACAGAACATAATTGAGATTCAAACATAACTCTGTAGCCTTTGTCACGAAACTAACTTATGCTAAGAAGATTGTGTTTCAATCCTTCTACTAAAAGTACATATAAAATTATAGTAGATAGTGGTTGGCTGACCTTACTGATCCCAACTACTCTACCTTTACCATTATCAACAAAGGTTACTATTCACTAGATTTCATTGTTAGCTCCATGAACATCTCCTTATTCCTAGTCATGTGCCTTGAGCAACCACTATCGATATACCTTGTGCTGCTCTTTGTATGTCCCAAGCACACCTGCATGGATAGTTAAGTCTTAACTTTTGGTACCCATTTGGGAATGGGTCTAGGTGGGTTAGTTGCAGGTAATGTTGGTATCCATTATTTCTTGGGCAATATTATTTTAACTAAAGGAATTTGGGTTACATTTAGTACATTTGCAAGTTTCTTTGGAACCCAAATTGTAGTCTGTTTAGGCTCAAATTTTCTATGTTGTTGCTGTCCACCTCTCTTCTTTGGTTTCATTCTTAACAGGGTGGAAGTCAATGTCTTCTTCAGAGCTATTGGTATTTTTGCTACTCTTGAGCTTGAAATTTTTTTTCTTGATTTTGGAGCATTGTAACTCATTTTAGCCTATTTTTAGTCTCTCTATACTTCTTTTTCAAAGTCATAAAATCTGAATATAATTCTTCTAACATTTCTTCATGATTGGGAGTTTTAGAATCAGAATTTACCTATTATTCATAGATTTCCATTAAACTGGTTCCTATATGAAGTTCATCTTGACTACTTTTGTTTGGGGAGAGTTGGCTGATTTGAGCTTTATGTTATTCTTCTTCCTCACTCTCACTTTCATTTATTGAGTTCTCTAGCATATCTCATGCTAATAGAGCTTTCTTTTTCTTCTAAAAATTTCTGCTTAATCTGTTGTTGTTGCTATTGTTATTCTTTCTGTCAAAGTATGAGTTGTACATTTTCTTTTACTGATCATTTTGTCTCTTCTCTAGCCTTGGATAGTTAAACTTCATGTGTAAAGGTTTCCCACAATTGTAACATGTGGATGTTTCTTTCTTTCTATCATTTTTTTCAAAATTGTTCATTGAACTATTTCCAAACTTTTTCTTCTTTCGCATGGATTTGAATCTTCTTATAATCATTTCCATTTGCTCATCTTCATCTCCACTTGTGGATGCATCAGTTTGGGATTTGTCATTCTCTAACTTAGCCTTAAGAGTAATTGCTTTCTTGCTCTTTGGTTCTTTTGTATTTTTTTGCTTCATTAATACCTCATTAGTCATAAATGAACCCATGAGATCTTCTATACTCATTGTGTCCAGATTCCTTGATTCCTGAATTGTTGTTACTTTGGGCACCCATTGCTTTGATAAAGATCTCAGAATTTTCTTCACCATTTTGGGCTCTGCATATTTTTCTTCCAGGTTTTTTAGCCCATTTGTTATCTTTTGAAACCTTCCAAACATGTCTGAAATTGATTATATCTCCTTCATGTTGAAAGCTTCATATTCCTGCATAAGAAGATTTATCTTAGTTTTCATTACTTATTTTGTGCTTCATGTGCAAACTCTAGTTTGTTTGCCTTGGCATCTTTTTTAGACGCAAGAATGTCCTCAGCAATATATTTATCTTTAGTATTTAGGATAATCATTCAATCTTTGATGGTTTTCCATAGCTGATAATCTAAGGCAATCAAGAAAATTTTCATTCTCATCTTTTAGTATCCATAGTTTGTACCATCAAATAGTGGAGGCTTGGAAGTAGATTGTCCTTAAGAAGAAGTGTTGTAGAAATAGCTAGCCATTGAGATCTCCTCACAAGTTATATAAATGGAATAGTAAGATATAATTGGTGAAGCCTGCTCTGATACCAATTGTTGGTCCTGTTCAGTTGATGACTCAAGAGGGGGGGGGGGGGTGTGTTGAATTGAGTTTTTAAAGACTTTTAGCCAGATAATAATCAAAGTGCAAGACTAAAGAAATTATTGATAACATAATGCACTTAGACTGGTATTTTTATAGTGGCTCGGTCCTTCACTTGGGTTCCTACTCCACTTCTCTGAGTTAGCTATCTCTGTAAAACTCAGGTTCCACTAACACCTTCTTTGATCAGTATCCTTTTGATCAAACAAATACACCTGTTGGTTTCCAAGCTCACCAACTAACTGGTATAAATACTTAGCAAGTATCCTACTTGCTTTCTCTATACAGAGGCAAGCACTTGACTTACAGAAATATGTAAAAATAAATATGTACAAATATTAATGCCTCTAACAGGCTAATTTTGTATGAAGTTTGAAAGCAATAAACACAAATAATATAACAATAAAGTAGTAAGATCCAATCTCCAAAAGTGGTTGAATGAATATCTTTGAATGCTTCTTTGAATAAACTGCAGTGGAGTTGAAATCGTGAAAGAAAAGCCTTACAGACGTAGTAAATGCTCTCTCTTGTTTTTCAGTGTTTAAACTATTATCTTCTTCATTCACACTTAACTTATTTTAAATTTGAGATCTCTGACTTTCTTTGAGATTGTTGGATCTCATGCAAGTATACATGATCACAAGTAATATAGATGGGGTAAGTTGAGTATTGTTCCCACGAGGAAGGAGGTTATTATACATTAAGCACCAAACTTGTATCAAATCAGTAATATTTGATTGAATGAAATTTAGTAGATGATATAAGAACTAAATTTGAA
>JAYJMB010000905.1:0-61786 GCA_036873735.1 Pouteria campechiana | reverse complement strand
GTGACTTTTTGTTCCCTGCTTGCGCTGCAGGTGTCATCAATCGGTCGGACAGCTGCTCGGCTACAGCTAGATGGCTCTTTTCGATTTTCCATGGCCCAACACCTTGATACTAATGGGTGCAAGTATTCAACTAAAGGTGGAGTCATGAAAATTTCTAAAGGTGCTCTTATTTTAATGAAAGGAAAAAAGTGTGATAGTTCGTATGTTTTGTAGGGAACTATAATTTCAGGTTTAGTAACTATTTCATCATCTTATCCTATGTCATATTCTGATATTACTATGTTATGGCATATGAGGCTTGGGCATATGAGCAAAAAAGGCATGACAATATTGAGTAAGAGAGGTCTTCTTTATGGTCAGAGTGCAGGTAAAATGAAATTTTATGAACATTGTCTCTTTGGAAAACAAAAGAAAGTCAATTTTATTACTATAATTCATAAAACTAAAGATACTCTTGATTACATCCATTCTAGTCTCCAGGGTCCTTCACATGTTCTATCTAAAGGTTGTGCCAGATTTATATTAACCTTCCTTGATGATTATTCTAGAAAGGTTTGAGTTTACTTTTTAAATCATAAAAATGATGTTTTTCTAACTTTTAAGCAATGGAAGGCTTTGGTAGAAAAGCAGATAGGAAGTAGGTAAAATGGCTTAGAACAGATAATGGTTTAGAATTTTGTAATACTGAGTTCAATGATTTTTGCAAAAATGAAGAAATTACAAGGCATCATACAGTTTTAAATACACCAAAACAACATAGTGTTACAAAACGTATGAACAAAACACTATTAAAAAGAGCCCGTTGTATGCTTTCTAATGCTGGTTTATCAAAAGAGTTATGAGCAGAGGCAGTTTCTACAAATTGTTAATTGGTAAATTATTCTCCCTCTATAGCTATTGGTCTCAAGACTCTTGAGGAGGTATAGTATGGTAATCCTTCTAACTATTCTAATTTAAAATTATTTGGATGTCTAGTATATGTTCATGTGAATGATGGAAAATTAGAACCCAGAGCTAAAAAGTGTATTTTTCTGGGTTATGCTTCTAGGGTAAAGGGATATATATTTTAGTGTTTTGAACCCAAGTCACCCAAAATTATAATTAGAAAAGATTAGTCATGCTTCATTCAAGAGAAGAATTTTCTATTCCTTCTGATGCAGGATAAATAAAAAGTACAGAAAAGCAGGTGAAGATAGAAATCGATAATTTAATTTTTCAACAAATAAATTCTTCTTCCACTCAGCCTAGTTTAGTAGAGGTTATTTCATCTTCTCAACAACAAATTTCTTCCTCACAGTCTAGTTCAGAAAAGGAGCCTAGATATTCCGAAGAGAGGGAAAATCCAGAAAATGAAATACACTCCATTACAACAGATAAACAAAAAAGAAACATTAATTCACCTAAGAAATATTTTGATGGAAGTATGGTTGCTTATGCCTTGTTAGTACCAGAGAAGATTAATGGTAATGATGATCCTTCTATATTTTCTAATGTTATTTATTGTGTTAATTCTATTGATTGGATAAATACTACGCATGAAGAGATGGATTCTCTCCATAAAAATTTAGATAAAGAAGTTTTTTATTTTATTTTTATTTGACTTATAATTGATATAATGGTCTATTTGAGAATTGGGAGAAGAAAGTGAAAAAGAGAAGGAAATAGTGAATTATAAAAAAGAGGGAGAGAGTAGATAAATTTTTTGGATTGTAAAATAGAGAATAATAATTAAAAATATAATAATTGAAAATTTGTTATTCTAAAATATTTAATAAAGCTATAGGGAATCATCTGACTTAGTCGGTGACAGCTACTGCTCTTATGAGAATGACAATCATTTTTTATCACCGTGGTGGGCTTTTGTCTGAATCCGCCGATTCTTTGTCTGAATAATGGCATCTTCTGATGCAGATTGAGCTAGACCTCGCAGTCAGCCATCCTTGAGCATCACTCATCTTCACATTTTACTTACTTTACAAGATATTTTCATAACGGTTTGACATTCGACCCATACTATATCCTTCGTTAATTTACAAATGTGCCTCTGAATCTTTGTGACTTTGTCCCTTTAGTTTGGCTATTTTACTAAAAGGCATATGAGGATTCCCGATATTACATGATCTTTGCACTTTAGTTTTAAGATTTACATTTAGACTTTTAAAGTTTGCACTTTGCAGCATATTTTAAAAATACTCTCGGCGTCCCCTATAAAATCATGTTAACTTTTGATGGGCAACAAAACTATATCTGCAAAGCGAATCAGATACAGGGGATTAGGATAAGTATATATGTTTATACATACATATATACATACATATATAAGGGCCTAATTGTTTAGATGAAAATACAAATTGTTGTCAAACAATTTTTTTTATCACATATACATATCTTAACAGCATTATCATTCTTAATTATTACATAACTTTTCTAATAAAAAGTATAATTATTTTATCTTTATTTGATTCATAACTAACATAATCCTCTTAATTCCTATTACTGTTTACACTAATTTCCTTTGTTTTCTTTTTACTTCTTTCCAACCAATTGGGCCTTAAATATAAAAAGAGTATAATAAAAAACATAAATAAATGTATTATTAAATAAATAAATAATTCTTGTCCTTATTCTTTTGCAAGATTCGAACAGGCAAGAAAAACTTAGATAATATCCTTTTAGCCGATGATAAATAACATCTTTCTTTCTGTCAATTCTCTGTCGCCTTTGGAAGTGACAACTTTGAGCAAGTCCATCATTGTTCTTCTTGTTCTCTACATCATCCCAAATTCAAAAATAGAATCTAAATTACATTAGCAATTCCATAGCCTCTAAAAAAATTGGAACCGTGATAATTTTAAGACTTGCTTTAGCTGAATCTAATATTATTAACTTTTTATTTTTTGATTTTAATTCTTTTACCAATGAGCTGTACTCAATTTATTTTTTATTGCATTAATATCATTAAAATAGAATTTTAAAATAGTTGAATCTTAACTATCACCGCACCAGACTTGGCATGTAAATGGGACCATTTTGGGTCAAGCCAACCTTGACTTGTTTACGAAAATCTCAACCCAATCATAATCCTAACTCAACTCTAACCCAATCATGTTAAGGATGTCAATGAAAGTTAAAACTTTTAGTTGATAATTCTAACTATAATATTTTTTATTTTGAATGTTTTATGTTAACTATAGTATACAAAATATTTAAAAAAATTAATACTAAAATGCAAGAAAAATCAAGGGGGTGCATATGGGAAATAAGTGGATACACTTGATAATCCAAACAATAGATTGACTACAAAAAAAATATAAAATGGACTAAAATGAATAAATATCTCATTAAATAGAGAGGAAATCAAAAGTATTTCTCCCCTTTCCACATATTTAGACAGTTCATTAATTTTAAATTTTTTATTCGATGTGACTTTTGTATTTATATATTTTATTTATTTAATCTATTATAGAATATAAAGAAAGAGTATTTAAAATATTCTATATAATTGAATTAACCCAAAATTATGTGGAAGCCTATCTTAAGAGTTATAAAAATTTTACTTCATGGGTGTGTTTGTAAAGAAGAAAAAAAAAGGTGGAAAACTTTTTTACCCTTTTCCATCATTTTTATATATTTTTTGATGTGATTTTGACATTTTAAAATTTTACTAATCTTTTATTATTATTATTTAAATTTTTAATTCTTATTTTACACCTTTCTATGTAAAAAGCTTACCTATTTTATTTTTATTTAATTTACTTTTAGCTATTCCCTTTTTTGTATTATATCATTCTTTTTCTTTTTCTCATTTTTTCACATCATTTTTTTTCTCGCATTTCTTCTTTATTTTGGGACATACCCTAAGATTATGTTTGGTTTGAAGAAAAGAAAAGTAAAAATTAATTTTTTATTTTAAAGATTGATGTGGTATTTAATTTCTTATAATTAACTTACTTTTGACATTATTATTTATCCTTTTTTTAAAGAAAATTATTTATTTCATCTTTATTAACTAACTTACAACATCTTATTTTTTTCCATTATTTTACTTTACCTTTACTTTTCCATCTTGCCGGAAAAGCTCTTGATTCACGGGTTTCCCATTCATGCACTACTCTCTTCCGTCCAAGATTCCTCTTTAAAGAAGGGGCATCCCGAATAGGATGGACCACATTGACTCCTATAAATACTCATACAAGCATTAAGGGCTTATCAAGTATACAAACAAAATTCCTGTCATAATTCAAAGAATCCTATAAATACAAATACAAACAAAGACGTGTTGGAATGTACTCTCATCCTTTTGGGAGTATAGCCTAGCAAATGAAGCGCAAACAGACACTGAGAATTTTCTAGTTTAGCTACATCCTTCAAAACACTGTCGAAATTGAGCTAAGCTGTGATTGAAACCCCTCACATGCATCGAATCGGCCAAGTCAAGTCAAGCGCATCCAGAGAGTCTATCAATCACGGGTGTTGTCCAACCAAATGGGTGATCTTACGAGGCCTAAGCCCGTGAGCCATCTTGCAAGCTCAACAAGTAGTCTGCATACAATTGAGGATTGGTATCATATGGGTAAGTCGCATACCCAACATGGCTAGAAATGTCGCGCCCTGCAATTTCATCATCCACAAGAATCCTCAAGAGCTGGAGCTTCTGCAGAAGAGAGAATAGCGGGCCCATGGTCAAACTCACCCACCCCACAATAGCAACAATCTCCACTACTTGGGCCCCAATCAATCCCCACCCACCACCCATCAACACCCCAAACGGTCTTCTCAGCCCGCTTTTCTCAGCATCATACAATTGAATCACGAATTCCTCCTTAGCAAACAGGCCTGTGAAGATGAGTCCCCACGTCCCACATCCTCCATGAAGTAGCGTCGCTTCTAATGGATCATCAAACCCCAGTCTAATAGCCAAGACATTGAGGCCAATCAACACCCAAGCTGCAATGAACCCGCAAACGATCGCTGCCCATGGCTCCACCATTGCGCATCCGGAGGTGATGGCGACGAAGCCCCCCAACAGCCCGTTGCACACGTCCAAAGCATCCCAATGCCCCAGCATCAGACGCATGCTGAAGAGCGTCACGAGGCCTGCAGTCGCGCCTGCTAGTGTAGTTGTGACTATTGTCCGGCCTACTTCTGTCCAATTGCCTCGTGAAGGAACGTCTGGGTAGGAGACCAGGATTTTATCAAAGGAGTCGGGATTGAATCCAAACCACCCAAACCACAGCAAGAAGGTGCCAAGCACCACCAGAGTTGCATTGTGGCCACGCATCAGCACTGGCTGGCCGAATGCATCGAAGTGGCCGACTCTGGGGCCAGAGGCCAGCAACACCCCCCACCAAGTGCACCACCCTACTCCCAGCGAAGTCGATTGCACCAGAGCCAAACAGCAATCTGGTGGTGGAATACAGGCTCAGCCAGCCTGTGCTCGACCATAGCCAATGCACCACCACTGGGTAGACAAAGCCGGAGAAGAAGGAGGAAAATACGAGGTAAGCGCTGAACTGGGTGCGCTCCGCTATGGAGCCACTGGTGATGCCTATGACGGCAATGGCGAAGGCCCACTAGTAAAGGAAGTAGCTGTAGTCGTATGTGTCATTGGAGATGTCTCCGAGGGCAAAGTAGTGAGTTCCGATGAGGGGTTGCAGTTGAGTCTGACGCCGAATGTGAAAGCAAAGCCGAATAGATAGTAAGAGATGCTGCCGATGACTACGTCAATGATGTCGGTGAGCATGGCGTTCATGGCGTTTTTGGCACGGATGGAGCCGGCAGTGAGCATGGTGAAGCCGAGCTACATTACGAAGACGAGGTAGGCGGAGAAGAGGAGGTAGACGGTGTTGATTGCGTCGGCGATGTTCGTCTCCCATGGGGTGCGCATGATGGTAACAGGGAGACAGAGACAAAGGAAGAGAGAAGGATTTGGTGGTTGGTGTAGAGGCAATTGGGTTTGGATAAATCATATTTACATGAGAGCTGTTGAATGTTAGCTGAGAGTGCTCCCACATGTTTATGGGCAGTTATGGATACGATATCTGTCCATCGGACTGTTCGTCCCCCGTCCAGTCTCATTCATCATGGTTGACGGTTCAGCTATTAAACCACATAGATAGTTTGGCCCAAATAGATCGGTTTATCCGGTTGCCAGTTCATGCTCTTCGCGGGCATTAGTTCGGACGGATTTTGAAAAGTGAAGAGGAGTCGTTTGGACTGTGTGTTTTTTATGCAATGGTACTTGAAGGTAAACTAAAAAATATTCTTATGTATATGTAAACAAGTATGGTTAATATTTAAAGCCTACATTAAGTTGTTTCATATTTTATAAAAATAGAAAAAATATTTATATAATTTAAAATAATAATAATAAACTATTATATTATAATTTTAAAAAAATAATATTATAGTTCAATCTGATTTAAATAAATGGTTAAATCTGTTTGAACCGAACCGCATGATTAATGAGTTTATTTAACGGTTTAATTCTGATGGTATTGGTATCTGTGACACTCAATTCAATTTAGGAATTAGGAATAATAGTTAGATTATATATATGTGTGTGTGTGTATGTATAATGACATTTGAAGAAATTAGAACTCACATGTGAATAAAATTGGTTGGAACTAATGAAAATGGTTACTTCTATGCAAATAGCAAGTCTAAGATTGGATAAGTGGGCCGTGCTTATATTCACTAAGAACAGGAAATAGCTTCTTAATTTCCAGATACTGTTGATTATGAGGGCCGCATGATGTAAAGGCCAGGGCCCATCTGGTACAACTAGTAAAGAAAGAAAGGTAAGGCTAGGGGAAGGGCACTTTGAGATGCTCCAGACAAAGTGTTTTGAAGGAATATTAGACTAGGGGAAGAGCATTTTGAGTTAGTCTGGAGAAAGTGTTTTGTCACAAATCGGAGAGGGATTTTTCCTTTGACAACTTTTTGGACAGATTCGTATTCTATATGCTCACTTATTTCTATCTGGTAAGCTGAAAAATATAGATTCCATCTGAGTTGCTTTCTACGTGGATTTTAATTTTATTATATATATATATATATATGAAAAAAGAGACTCCCATTTAATGAGAATTTCAACGCCAGGCCCATGTCTATCTAGGCTCAAGACATGGTCTGTTGGATCCACGTAATAAGCATTGCTTGGTGTACACGTCTACAATTTCTGCAATAGTTTTTGCAAAGATAATGCCGTGACACTCAAATCTGCTTTCGCTGGAGTGGAATTGATTCCCTGTCCAGCAAAGAAAACAGCTTTGAGAAGCCACTCCCATCTCTTTATTAGACTATGCCATTGAAAATACATTCATTAGTATCTCCAGAGGCTTGAAGTGTATTTGACTTGTATTTATGGAAAAATGATTTTTAAAATAGCAAGTTATTTTGGGGCGAAATTGGCTTATCTAATATTGGATCGGAGTCATAATTTGGGTAAATCATAGGGATCTCTAACTGATTCCCCCCCACCCCGCGCCTCTCTTTTTTTATTTCATTTGCATTTATGCGTAGCCAAGTTGTTGATATTCATAATTTCATTGACTTGGGAACATCCTGAACTATAAACCAATAAAGCTTCGTGAAGAAAAAGCCTAGGGACCTGTCGAAGGGGCCGAGAAACGTGGAAACTAGAAAGTAAAAGGCAGCAAGCAGAGGAATACGGGAACTTAAAAAGGATACTGGAGAGTAAAAATCTGTCAAGTAGTCAGTCTTAACTTCCCTTGGAGGCTTCTTTATAATTTAACTACCCACCTGTTTTTCTCCGATTAATATCATGTTGCAAAAGCTATAATAGCAATTTAAGTCATGATCATGAATACTAGATTATACACACAGATCAAACCCATAATTAAGCACGTAAAAGAGACATAAGATTTATGCTTAAAATCTTTCAACCCGTAAGGGGAAAATCAGTGGAGAGGGATAACCAATTCACTGTAAAAATAAGTTATCGAAATACACTTAAGAAAACTCTAGAATCTATATGATAACTATCTCAACCTTAGAATCTCCCTTTAAACTCCTAACTAAAACTTTAGACATTTTAAAAATACAATACACAAAACCTAACACATAAGAAGATGGTATCTGATTTATTTATGAGTTGATTATCACATCACGATAATTGGTAAGAAGCAGATAATCATCTAATTAGAAAAGGGAATATTTAACAAAATAAGCTTTTTCACTGAAAGATAAAATAATTATTAAAAATATAGATGATAATAAAAAAAATAAAACCATTTAAGGTTGTAATAGCATTAATTACATCAAATAGAAAAAGTGGCTCTATCAACAAGCCTATCTGATGTTTATGCCCAAGCCCTTTCTATAATAACTCGTGAGAAAGCAACTTTGCGTGTCAGCATTTGCATCATGTCGGCATGGTCTTAAGCCAAAAAAGGTGACGGATGGTGTAAGATATAGTGTGTGGAGGCTGATTTTGGTGCTCGTTTATATAAGAGGTAACAAGGAGAGAGAAAGAAGGGGAGATGCCGTTATCATTTGAAGGAGGAAATTTCTGCTCTTTTTTTCTGTGGGTGTCATGTTCTGGCCTCAAAAATAGCATAAATAAGTATCATTTTTAAACCAAGAGTAAATTCTCCCTGAACCTATCACACTTAAAGATAATACACAATCATATAAATAACCACAAATAAAAAAATCATAATGAATAACAATACAAGTCTTAACAATAATAGACATAAATTATCATTAAATAATTATTTGGAATGACACTCAATATTATCTATACCCCTTTGCACCACCACAAACTAATGCACTTATCATACTGCATTCTCTAGAAAAAAATAAATTAAAAAAGGGTGAGTCAAAACTCAGTAAGTAAAATAAATGCAATTAGCAGGTATATCAAAAATAGTATACATCATGTGTTGCCATCATTACAGGTCATATTTTAAGCCAGCTTGATGAGGCAACCTAATTGGCAATATGTAGATCTTCTTTAATACTATACACTCTAGGCCCCCCAGGCCAACTCACATGTAGGACAGCTCAATCGGCGAACTCAACTGGCAATTTCACTAACAAAATATGTTGGTCCCTTGCACAATGGTAGCTCAAGAGGGGGGGTGAATTGAGCTTTTAAAAATTTTAGCCAAATTAAATGATCCAAGTGCTAAATAAATAAATAAAATAAATTGTACAACACACAATATAAGATTTTTATAGTGGTTCGACCCTTCCTGGGTTCCTAGTCTACTTCTCTGAGACAATCTACTCTACTGATCTTAGGTTCCACTAACACTTGGATCAACCTGATCAAATACACATTGGTTTTATAATAAGTTCACCAATCAACTTACTGGTTTTCCAAGCTATCGCAATACATAAACACCAAGCACTCTACTTGTGTTACCAAATATTAAAATAAAGTATACAGATTAATGTCTCTTACTTAAGTAGACTTGTACGTAAAATTCTGAACTTTCAGTAAATGAATAAGCGATGAGAGTAAAAGATTCAAACTCCTTAATTGAGAAGCAATTTAGGCTTTGAGAGCTTCTGATAGAGATGTGGCTATTGGAGTTAAACTTTGAATGAAGATTTTGAATACTCTTCTTGTATTTCTCGTATATTAAGTGATATTCAATAGTTATTTTTTTCTTCTTAATCTCTCTTTTATAGGTTAAGAGAGATTTTTCTATTACTGACTTTGGCAGACATTCAAAAGTTTAAACATATTTTTCTTCACCTTATACTTTGTCTGACATCTGACTATACTGTAATCTGGTATTAGTTTGCTACTTTGTCGCTAACTTTTCTCAATATTCACTTTCGTATCAAATACTCCAAAGTTGTTCTTCAGTTACTCCAAAAAGATGAGTGAACAGATGATGTCTTAATTGATTTTGGATGTTCTGATTAGTTTTCTTTAGATTCTCTAAAATTATAGTAACCCTTGTTGATTATGATAGTCCTTTGTAGAGAGGGGTTCGGATTTTCTGAACTTTTAATATTTCAGAAAGGTGACTTTGAAGTATTGTTTAATGACTCCAAAGCTTGTCTATTGTCTTTGAAGTGAGGCTTTATGGATTCCAAAGCAGGTCTAATGAATTCCAAAGTTTGTTTAAATTAATTCAAAACGTGACTCCAAGTCTCTGAAGCATATCTGTTTACTTTGAAGCATAACTGATTAACTCCAAAACTTGTTCGGTTGTTTTTAAAGTGTATTGTGATAACTCTAAAACTTTCATGATGGCTCTGAAACATACTTGACGATTCCAAAGTTTGTCATAATGATTTCGAGGTACGCTATGACGGTTTCGCAGCTTTGTTGTTGACTCTAAAGCACGTTGTGAGGACTCTGAAGCTGTTTGAGTTAACTCCAAAGCTTGTTGTGAAATCTTCGAAGCTTGTCTTGGGCTGACTCTGAAGCTTTCTAATCAACTCCGAAATATATCATGTTTACTCCAAAACCTGGCCGAAGCTTTTCTATTTACTCTGAAGTGTTACATTTTACTCCGAAGTTCATTGTGATGATTTCGAACATGCTTCTATTGACTCCGAAGCATGTCTTCAAGACTTCAAAATTTCTATTTTCTTATTTTAAGTATACATAAAATTTATATACTTAATTTTAAAAGAGCATTTACTTTGTGTCTTCCTTTTATCATCATGAATATTATTCTCAAATTGAGTATGAGTTAATATTTCTATAATATACTTGAGAACAGATTGTTAGTACCTTAATGTTTCATGCATGTCTTTGTTCATCAACAAAACATACTTGGTTAAGAATGCTCATCATCAAAATCAAGCTAGATAGTATGTTCGAGAAAATAATCCAATGTCTTTCTAATGCACTCTAGGCCACTCGGGTCAGTCGAGCTCTACTGGCAGTATAATTAATCATAAGTAATTTGTTGGACAATAATAGATAATCTATCTTACACCATAACTAGTCTAGATCACTGAATCACACATAAATTCACACCATAAATCCTCTTCTTTCACAATTGTCCAATAAAATGCATGTCTAGCTATTATTTTGGTGATCTGACCCTTTTATTCGGTCCAAAATGACCAAAAACCTTAACATCAACTATTTGATCATTTAGATCAGTGATCATGGGGTCCAAATTTTGATAACCAAATTAGACCATTAGATCTCATATGATCAGCCATCCTTTGTACAATGTAATCCTTCCAATGGGTCTAAAAGGTTCAAAAACCTCAAGATCAACTACCTAATCGTCCAATTTGAAGTTCACGGGGTCCATATATCAATAAAATAAATTCGACCATTCAATCACTCATGATTTGGCCATCTTTTGGACAATTTGACAATTTCATTTGATTTAGAATACTCAAAAACTCTAAAATCGACTATTGGATCACCCAAATCAGAGATCAGATAGTCCAGATATGACAAAAATAATATGGATCATCTATACACTCGCCAGAAGCCGCCACCACCTCTCCGCCTAGGCTAAATAGTGGCTTGAGCCCACTAGACGCCGGTCACCATACATTGCTGCTAGGATTCTGCCTGAGCCAACTACACTGGGCTCTGACCTATTACTGGTGTTGGGTTAAAGCCCGAATCTAATTCCATGGGCTAGGCTGGTGCTACAATGCTGGGCCAGCCCAGTTACGAACCCAGGCAATGTAAACTGCCAAGGAGGTTTCCTAGAGACATTAATGTCTGGATTTTTTTAATTATTTTGATTTTAAATCCTATTTTCTTATAATTTCTAAATTCCCAAACCTTGGAAATTTGTTTCTAAAATGTCTATGGAATATTCTAATCATCTAGTGTGGTCCACAAGTTCTACATGGCCTAAAATTTCAAGATTTAATGGGTTTTATATTTTTCTCAAATTATTAAATTTAACTCATTAAACAAGGTCATTTCAACCTCAAATTTCTACCATAGCCTAATAATATTATTTGGAATATATCCAATGGTTTAGATCTTACAAAAATCATCCGCAATAAAAACCCAAAATCACATTTATGTGAATACTATTCACAAATGGTTTTTTCGTCCCTTTTTCAAGATTTTTTAACTTTTTTATTTTATCTATCATTAAATGTACATGCATTATTCTATGAATCCAAGCTGTATGATATATTTTAATTAACAAGAGTTTCAATTTAAGACCAATATGTCATATGTAATTTTTGCATTTACATAACATGAGAGTGCATTTCTAATGTATGTAACATTTTTATTAAAATCACCACTCATTTCTCATCTAAATTCATAAAATTAACATGAAAACTAAATGCACATATGACAAATATATTAGACGGATCAGATTCATAATCTAAGCCTTGCAAATAACTTAAAAATCAACACTTTTAATTTGCTTAGAAATTTAACATATTTTTTATCCATCTAGCATGTACAATTTCTTTCCATTCAGCTCCCTATTTTGATATTTTGAGTACAAATCTTGCACATATTTCATATTCGTGCAATCTACAATGATATAAACAACAACATATATATATATACCATTTCTACGGATTGAAAAATTGCAAAAAGGATCTATTTTACTTACCTTTGTGACGACTCATAAAGGTTTTCTAATCAATTCTCCTTCTTGATCACAATACTTCACAACAACAGCACCTCCATAACAGAAAAGCCTCTTCTCCTCTCTTCTCCTCTATAACTTATCTCCCTAATTTCTATATCAGGGAGGAAAGCATGTGTTGCAATCCATCTGGCTCATAAAGACACTCATGCCTACCTGTTCTTGCCCATGCTCTAACGCTATTGTCTCCCACAGTCCCACGCATTAGGGATGCAACTTGGGTTGGTTCGGTTCGGTTCTTAGTCGAACCTACCCTAACCCTATTTCTAAAAATCCGACCCTATCTTTTTATTAGATCGATTCGGTTCTAGGTCTACCCTACCCTAATTTTTTTACCATTGGGTTGGTTCAATTTCAATTCCAAATCGGTTCCATAATAATCTATCCCCAAAGAAAGAAAATTGAATTTGAAAAAATTTAAAACAACAAAGATCATTCACCAATCTAACAAAGATACAATATGACTCCAAGCACACCACTGAAAGAAATCACAATTCATTAGAGCTCCCTTCATCACACCATGTTAGCATTGATCACAACACTTAAAGAAATAGACACTACGTATGGAATGAATCTGAAGTCTTATACAAGCATCATAAGTGTCTGTATATGACACATGGAACTACTTGTATTGGCACTAAGCTGACATGTTTGGAATAAATCTGAAATCTTATATGAGCTACATAAGCATCTGATATAATGAATGAAACTGCTTAGAACTTGGGAATTGGAATAGCTCATGTTGATGCATCGACATCCAGGTCTCATACAACGGCATCTAGGTCTCATGCAACAATTACCTAGAGGCCTCCATGCGCTTAAGCTTGCATTCAGTATGATAGATCAATCAATTCGTTCTTTATCCATTTTATGAGTTGTTCTCTTGATAGGGGTGCGGAGCACTTGTAGTGAGTATAGAAGAGCACCCATTCAAAGTCAACCAATTTAAGTTATGTGCTTTCATTAGGCACATCCATTTCTGAAACTGGTTATCTAAATTTACTTTCAACACCTGTGGAGAGAACTTATTAGGCATCTTGAGAGCTTGGACCAAGTAGACTGTTGCAAGATTGAGGTACATGGCACAGTAGAGAAGCAAAAGAAAGACAGAGAACCAAATTTTGATTGATGATGATTCACATTCCTCACTTCTGTCACTTGGAAACACTTTTATTTCAACTTTCTAAACAACTAAACATCCATTGAGTAGCATGATTAAAACTTGTCACGGATTTGAAGTTTATTCTCCACCATACAAATTAAACACCTACGTGATAAGCCCATCTAGACATTAGAAGGTGGTGCTTCAATTTTCTTGTGATATATTATTGAAATAGGTAAGTGCAATCATTTAGATAACAGTAGGAAGCCAAGGGCATTTTCATGATTATGAAATGCAAAATTTGGAAGAATCATTCTTTTTCTTATTGTTAAAAGCAAACAACAAGACAATTGATGAGAACCAATCATCCAATCAATTCCAATAATTGTAGTAAAACAAGCAACAATGATAGAAACAGAAGCTTCAACAATCATGTGCAATTTGTTTCAAAAGGAAGAAAACAAATGTTATGCATTAGATAGAAGATAGTAATTTTCAAAGCAAATCATTAGATAGAACACCTGAGTTGTCAAAAATCATCATTCATATAAAATTCCCTTTCCCTAAAAAAATAAAAGAAGCTATTAGAAAAAATTATACTAACATTAAAACATATAATTGATTAGCTAAAACAAATATCAAACCTTATTATCCAGAATAATACTAGCAACACTAGATTGCTCATCATTTCTTTTTTGCATATTAATCAACATATACTTGTTAATATCATATAATAAAAAAAGAAATGTAACTTAAAACACTTAAATAAATATTATGAATTAAAACATTACCTTGCTTACCATCATCATCTCCCAAGATTTGGTCAACACCAGTAGGTTTTAGCCCAATTCTTAACCAACTTCGAGTACAGATTAAAGCTTCTAAAGTATCATTAGCTAATAAACTTCTATATTTATCAAGAAAATGCTCACCAGTACTAAAGGCTATTCAAAGGTAATAGTGGTGATAGGAATAGCCAAAATATCATGAGCTATGTGATATAAAACTCTGTACCTAGAAGAATGAACTGACCACCATTTCAAAACATCAAAGTTTCAATTTTCTTCTCAATTTTTTCTTCAAGATAACGATCAATTTCTGTTTACACTTCTTCTTCTTCCTCAACATCACAAAATTTATGAAATTGATAAATTTTGTTTTCCTTCACTTTTACTTGATTACTTTTTTCTTGTGAACTTGTGATTTATTTCGAAGAATAACTAGTCTCATAAATCTTGAAAATCTTTGTAAATTCATGTTTCACCATTTCAATTGTTTCCATAACCTTGCTTTGATAAAAAAATGTTGAATAGAAAAACTTAAGAAACTTAAGTTTGTAACGTGGATCCAAAACATTTGCAATAAATAATATTAAATTAATTCTCTCAACACTGCCCCAATACTTGTTAAACTTTTACCTCATTCTTTTGGACATGTCACGAAGGAGTTGATTGTCTGGTGTTGAAGACTAAACTAGAATTGTCTTGATTTCACAAAGTTGAACCAAGTAAATATTAGAAGTAACATAAGATGTCCCTGAAAAGAGATTTGTAATCTCATAAAACTTTTTTAGAAAGGTGCATAAAAATTTAGCAATATCCCAATCATCCTTAGTTGGAGGTCCTTCAATAGCAAAAATAGGATCCACATTTGCTATGTGTTCAAATACTTTTTGAAATTTTATAGCATTTTCCTATATGAAATAAGTAGAGTTCTATCTAGTTAGCACATCTACACAGAAACCACGTTTTCCTTCAACTTTTCTTTTTCACAACACTCTTTGAATTTACTTTTCCTTGCTAGAGAACGTCTTATATATTTCATACTATTTCGAACTGGACTTATTGAATCTTGAATCTCATCTATCCCATCCCGCATAATTAAATTAATAATATGGGTAGCACACCTAACATGAATATTTTTACCATCCCTAATCAATAAATTTCTTCTGATTAACCTTTTTTGAGACTTTTTATTGCAATATCATTAGTAGATACAATATCCATAGTAATTGAACAAATACCATTGAATTCCCACTTCAATAAGCAATATTCAATTGCTTGGGCAATATTTTCACCATTGTGCGGTGGTGGAAGACAAAAAAAATTGACAATTCTATTTTGTAACTTCCAATTATCATCAATAAAATATGTTATAAGATAGAAATAACCTTCATTTATAATGGAAGTCCACAAACCTATTGTCAAACATACTCTTTGAATTTTATCTTTAAAAAAATCCAATAATTCCTTTTTACCCTTTCATAAACTGCAAAACAATATTTAGTAACTGTAGTTCTTGAAACAAACTTAATAAGTGGTTGTATTGAGTTAATATATCTTCAAAAACCCACATTTTCAATAATTGAAAATGACTGCTCATTAATAATAATCATTTCAGCACACGTCTTTCTATTTGTCGCTTGATCAAATTTCCATGTAGATGAGGCAGTAGCTTGAGTAGCATCACTACCCAGAGGAGACTACATAGTCGATAATTTTTGCTTTTTTTCTTGTCTACTACGAAGATAAGTAGTACATCTTTTTAGATACTTTCTCATCGAACTAGTGTCATTCTTGCTAGAATAAGCTAATATCCCCTTACAACAATTAAACATTGATTCTTTTTTTGTTTCTATTTTTTCATTTTTTGTAATGTGCCTCACTCTCTTGAAAAAATGTTGCCAAAATTTTAAGTCAACTTGTATGCAGATTTTGGTTTGGATTCAAGAGTCTCAGACTCAAGAGTTCTAGCATTCTGATCTACATTCACTTCCTCTTCCTCCATGTTATTAATCAAATCCAAATCAACATTAATGACATTTACGCTATTATCATATGCCATATCAAAACTTAAATTCAATCCTAAAACAGTAAACGAATGAAAAAATATATATTAGTAATTAAAGCATACAGTTAATAAAAATAAAATAGTGCATTTAATCAATAATCAATATCAATAGGAAAGAGGGAAAAAATACCCAACAAAGCAATACAAATGGCTAGTTGAAGAAAGGTAAAAATGAGTGGGTGAATGAAGCATGCAGGCAGTGTCCACGATTTGCAGGCAAGCAACATCCACAATTTGAGGATGAAGTAGCTAAGTAGCGTCCACAATTTGGGGTAGGGGTGCAAGATTGGAATTGGGGGCTCAAGGATGCGGGTGGAAGAATAAAAAAAGAAAGGGAAAATGAGTGGAGACAAGTGGCTACTGCTGGCTAGAAGAATTGGAGAGGAAAGGGGGGTTGTGGCTAGAAGAATTCAAGGGGAAAGGGGAGCTACGGCTAGAAGAATTGAAGAGGAAAGGATCGCAGAGAGTCAAAGACGGTTATTGGTTGGCAACTGCTGGCTGTGGCTGGAAGAAGAATGGAGACGGGCCAGATGGTTGGCTACTATTGGTTATGGCTAGAAGAATCACAAAGGAAGACAGCTGGACGCGTGGAAAAAAAAAATAAACACCAGAGATGGGCAAGATGACTAGAAGTGGAGGCTAAGAAGACTGGAAGTGAAGTGGAGACGGACAAGATGGCCTGGCGGAAAAATGGAGACTGAAGGCGGAGAAGACTAGAAGAAACGGGAAGGAAACACAAAGTCACAATCCCTAATCGTTGTCCCCTTTTCACCCCTTTCTACAGTAGTTGTAGACCTGGAGAGTGGAGACCCCCTTTTCGCCCCTTTCCATAGAATAGTCGCAACCCTAATCCGCACGAGACTGATGAGAGGCAATCGCACGCAACACTGGCCATTCATTTTGTTATTATTTTTTTATATGTATTTGCTATGCAGATCGGTTCTAGGTACCCGACCACCCGAACCAAACCAATTTGGCCACACGGGTCGGAATGGCCTACCTGAACTAACCCTATGGGTAATACAAGTGGAACCGACCCTAGTTAAAGTTGGATCAATTTTGGGTCGACCCATGGGTATCCAACCCAAGTTGTACCCCTACCACGCATCTCACACCGCTGCCCCTCCCATGCGCCACATGTTGGAGGGGTTTTTAACCCGGTTATTACAATGGGTCATCACAACAAGTATGTAGGAAGATGTATATATATATATGATTTATTTTTTTTGTCTGATGAATGGTTTGGATTATTAATTTGGACATATTTAATGCATGTAATTTACATGGTTAAAGATCATGTGTTTTTGTTGATATGGTTTCTAATGAGATCATAAGTGAATAAAAAATCTAATTCTTATAATGGCATATAGTGTTTATAGTAAATCAAAACTGTTGAATATTCTCTTTGTATATGTGTTTATGTTGTATGAGAATTTTAGGGAGGTTGGACAAGAAATCATTATTTATTTTATGATGATTTTTCACCATTTAAATTTTTTTAAATCTTCACATATTTAAAGTGATAAAATATTACATATATATCTTGAAATAACCCTCTTGTAGTGTAAAATATATCCTATGGCTCAAATTTATAAAAAAAAGGTGTATATTAGATTTTACGAAGGATGCTGGACACTATTCATGTAGTCATCCAGCGTCCAAATGGACATTTTTCATTAATTAATACATGATGCCGTGTGTAGTTTTAGAGAAATCTGAACCATTGGATGTTTTTACCTAGGGTAGTGATCTCTTGGTTGAAGGATTTTAATTGGATATTAAAAAGTGAAGATTTTGTAGTATAAAATTTTCATCAATTTTAGCATTTCTGGATCACAGATTCCCAATTGGTTTATATGGAAAGCTTATTGTATTTTTAGAAACTTATGAGTGAAATTTTAAGAAATTTAGAAATCTAGAAATTTAATAGAATTATAGTTTTTCATTGTGTGCAATTAGGGAACAAAACCCCTAAAATATTACAGCCACCCCCCTATAAAATGCAAGTGGGCCGGCCCAAGGCCAACCCAGCACTACTACCCAGCCCGACAGCAATAAGAACCAACCTGGATGGCCTGGTTGGGCTTCGTAAAGGCCAGCGCCAAATGAGTGCAAGTAGCAACCAGCGAAGGACGTCCAGCAGGCCAAGCGCACCAAAATAGACCCAGCTCTTGCCCAGGCTCGCTGGCAGCAGCCCTCGATTGCCGGTTCAATGAGAGGCAAATGGACGACCAAAAATGATTTCTTTGTTTTTGGACCCCATGATCTCCGATTTGGATGATCAGGTAGTCAATTTTAAATGTTCTGGATCTAATGAAATGGTAAAATTTTCAAAACGGTTACTAGATCATATGTTTTATTCGATAATTGTGAAAGAAGAAGATTTATTATTTTAAATCGATATATGGTCCACTAATTTAGACTAATTATAGTTTAAGATCAACCTTTATGATAGTTTTCTAGTAGATTATCTATATGGGATATATCATTATGTCATTGATGTTGGCAGTTAAGCTCACCGGTAGAGCTGCCATATGATTATGCTTGCCTGGGTGGTCTGGAGCGTTGGAGTTGAGACAAATTGTTTTGTTAGTAGCACTATCAATTGAACTCACAGGTAGAGCTACTCTATGAGTGGGTTGGCCCGGGTGACTTGAAGTGCAAGAGAAACTAGTTGAGCTCACTGATAGAGTTACCTTACTAGTAAGCTGACCCTAATAATTTATATGATAGAGGAAATTGTCATATTGATAATGGAGCTATCTTCTTAGACTAGCTGGGGATGAGACATATACAGATGATAATACAAGATATAGACTATTGTGATGCATATGTTGATTTCATCTATCCTAATTACTGAGTTTATGACTTACTCCATCATTATCTTATCTTTCTTAGAGAATGTTGCTTGAGGAACGTAATAGTTCGTGGTACAAAAGGGTAAATAATGCCTGCTATCATTCAAAATAATGTTAAAGACGTTTTGTCTTGTGTTTTATGGAACTTGTAATTTGTGGATTAGACAGCTATGATTATTATGTAATAATTTTTTATTATTTGTGAGTTTATTTTGGGTACTCTTATGGTTATATTTCATCTTATGTATTATAAATCTTGGGTTAATCACCCCTGGATTTGATATGACATTTAATTATGCTATTTTTAGGTATGGTACGTGACACTTACTTTCACTAAACCATCTTCATAGCTTATGCCTATTCAATCTAACTTTTTATATTTATTTGGCGTAGATCTTAATTTGTTAAAATGTGTCCAAATAATTGGAGCTTTATGCCCAACGCTATTGGGGGATCTAGCTAGATCCTAGTTATATGTGGCGCTTTGATATGAACACCATACTTAAGAAAAATACACATTATTTATAATAAAAAATGAATAAAATACATAGAAGGTCACATGAGAGCCCCGTCTATTCCCGTCTAATACATATAAACTACATACATATATATATATATTAAAAAGATAAAAAAAATGACCAAGTAGAAATTTAAAATAAAAATAAAATAGCACAATAACTATAAAAATGCAACAAAATAAATTTTTTTTAAATATTAGAAGTAATGATGAAGAATGATAACAATAAAAACAATCTATAAAGGAATATTTCAACTTAACTGGGCGGAGTTAAAAAGAATGTAATAGTTTCTTGTCAAATAAAAAAAGTACAAACGCGCTTATACTCTCAAAGATTTCAATATCAGCTTCCCCAGTCCACTTCAACTTTCAGCTACCGCTCCGATCAAAATTAAGAAGGCCACTTCTGACGGTCCAATCGATAAATAATCCACACCTTCAATAACCGGTTTCTAACACATGGACTTGGGATTCTAAACGATCCCAAAAGAAATAGATGATGATTTGAACATTTTCCTTGTGAAAACACGGTGCAGATCCACGGTGTATATAAACTTCGGCAGGGCATAGGACTACCATACTATCCGCCCAAGAGAAAAATCCTCGGAAAATCAGGAGCTAGGCTCCAGATCTTCTCTGCAACCCTTCATTGTCAGCCACAAAAACACAGCCCTCTTTCCACGGACAAATGCGTGCAACAGCAATGCCAAGTGGATAAGGGAGAAGATAAGACAGAGCCCACCACAACCGTCAGATGGATACGCCCATCTCCACCAGCGGCCCAGATCATACCCCCAAGGATAGACCGCTCCATAGCTATATAGTCTCTTTCTTCTCCCACACCATACCACAATCCCACCAACCTTCTCCATTCCACACGCCCAACGAACATGGCGACCACAACAGCCGCTGCTGCGTCGACCTTCCTCGGCACGCATCTACAGAAATCCGTCTCTAATGGCTGGAGGGTCAGCGCCAGGTTCGGCTTCGGCCGCAAGAAGACGGCGCCGAAGAAGGTCAAGCCCAGCGCCGACAGGCCGCTGTGGTTTCCCGGCGCGAAGGCGCCGGAGTATCTCGACGGCAGCCTCGTCGGCGACTACGGCTTCGACCCCTTCGGGCTGGGAAAGCCGGCGGAGTACTTGCAATTCGACCTCGACTCGCTGGACCAGAACCTAGCGAAGAACGCGGCCGGCGACCTGATCGGGACTCGGTTCGAGACCTCGGAGGTGAAATCCACGCCCTTCCAGCCCTACACCGAGGTCTTCGGCCTGCAGCGCTTCCGCGAGTGCGAGCTGATACACGGCCGCTGGGCCATGCTCGCCACGCTCGGCGCCCTCGCCGTCGAATGGCTTACGGGCGTCACATGGCAGGATGCTGGCAAGGTATGGGCCATTTGTCCTTGCTCTTTTTTCGCTGAATTGGGCCAATTCTCACAAAGATCTTCGATATAGGCACCAGACAGAGACAGTGTATGTGAATGCTGGTAGTGAGAATTCCATGTTATTATATCTTTGGAATTCCTAACTGTGTATAACTAACTTTTGAGCTGGGGAGTATGGACTGAGTGTTGTATGGTTGTTTTTTAGGTGGAGTTGGTGGAAGGTTCTTCCTACCTGGGCCAGCCACTCCCCTTCTCCATGACCACCTTGATATGGATTGAAGTCCTGGTCATCGGCTACATCGAGTTCCAGCGCAATGCTGAGCTGGACCCGGAGAAGAGGCTCTACCCTGGTGGCAAGTACTTCGACCCCCTCGGCCTCGCGTCGGACCCTGAGAAGAAGGCCACCCTCCAATTGGCCGAGATCAAGCATGCCCGCCTCGCCATGGTTGCCGCCCTTGGCTTCGCAGTGCAGGCGGCCGTCACCGGCAAGGGCCCCCTCAACAACTGGGCTACCCACTTGAGCGACCCGCTTCACACCACCATCATCGACACCTTCACCTCCTCTTCTTAAGACTCTCACTCTATTCCCTTTCACATCATCTCATGGGCTCATTTCTTGTTTGCTGTGGTTGTCCCACTCAACTGTGCTTATATGTATCCGCATTTTGTAAATCGCTAAAGCATCCAACACTAGGCCTAATGTAATTGCCGTGTATGTGTATTTTTCATGGATGAGCTTTTAAAATCAGGAATGTGTTGGCCGTCGATACAAATTTTGGACCGTTCTAACTTGGGCCCCTTTGCAGCAGCGGCGGCGGCTATGCCTATGAAATGTTTTGGAATTGCCTCGATCGAAATGCGATGTGAAGTCTTATTTTATTTTATTTTAGGGCCTTATGATATTTTTTAGGAGATCTAATTCGACCATCATCCGTACAACGTATATTTAGTTGAAAAACTAAATATTGTTTGATACAATCAAAATCAAGAATCGGTTAAAACTTAAAATAAATGAAAATTTATTATAATTAAAATGATCGACTCCATTTTCAATTCCAATCCTAATCTCGAATTCAAGGATTTAGCTAAGATTTTATAAACAAGATGAGGATAAGAGTTCTGCTGAAATGTTTAAAAACAAAGTTAGGATTAGGTTAACCCCAGTAGTCTGTATTAAAAGAAAGTTTATGTTCTCGTAGGTTAAAAGCTAAAATTGAATAGGACTTTCTCGTAAGTTCGAGTTAGGAGAATTTTACAAAATAGATGCTCTAATTTTTCTTAATTATAAAATAAACTTTGTTATTTCAGTATTTGCAAGATTAACCTTATAAGTTTTAATTCTTTGCAAAATAGACCTTTTTTATTTCAATATTTGTAAAATTAATCTTATAAAATTCAATTATTTCAATGTAGCACTATTGGCAGTAAAGTTTATTTTCCAAAGGATTATAATTTGATTCTGCAAATACTAAAATAACATGATTTATTTTGTAATTAAGCATATTTAGAAAATCAATTCTACAAAAAAGCGGTTTGGTCATCAAGGCCAAGCTGAACTAAACTAGCAATCTCATTCTTTTTTATTTATTATTATTTTTAATTTTTTTATTACATATAAATACCTCATTTTTATTTATTTTTTGGATAAAAAGAGTAATAATTAAACATATAAATAATATTATAAAAAAATATAATTAAATGTCAGATTGAAAGGAAAAAAAAGAGTTTATTTTGAAATTTACAATGTTTATTTTTTAAAATAAATAATTTTTATTTATTTTTTGGATGAAAAAAGAGAAATAATTGAATATATAAATAATATTATGAAAATGGTAGTTAAATTATCACATTGAAAGGAAAAACTGATTTATTTTTAAATTTATGGGGCTTATTTTTAAATGAATATTATTTATTTATTTTTTGGTTGCCAATTATCTTTTTATCTAAAAAATAAAAAAATATTTATTTGAAAAAGCAAAATATATAAATTTAAAATAAAATATTTTATTTTTTCCTTTTAAAATGAAATTTAACTACTTTTCCATGATATTGTTTATGTATTTAATTATTAATCTTTTTCATCTAAAATAAATAAAAACTATTTATTTAAAAAATAAATTCCATGAATTTTTAAATGAATTTTTTCTTTTTTCCCTTTCAATGGGACATTTAACTAAATATTTTCATAATATTATTTATATATGTAATTATTAATTTTTTTATCTAAAAATAAATTTTATTAATTTATATACAATAAAAAATTTTAAAAAATAATAAATAAATAATAGAGTGAGATTAGTTGTTTGGTCCTGCTTGGCCTTGATGGCTAAACCATTTTTTGTAGAATTAACCCTCTAAATATGCTTAATTGCAAAATAAACCATATTGTTTTAGTATTTGCAAAATAACCCTATAATTTCAACTCTTTGTAAAATAAGCTTTGTTATTAATATTTGTGTTCGATGGTCATTGATAGTAGGTTTTATTTAGTAAAGAGTTGACACCTGTACAGTTGATTTTGCAGATACTAAAACAACAAAGTTTAATTTATAATTAAGCAAAGTTAGAGAGTCTATTTTATTAAAAAAAGTATTAAATTTTGAATATAAAAGTCATGTTATTGGATTTTCATTGGGCAATATCTTATAATTCCCCTGACAGCCCTTCAAATCTAAATTCTTTATCAAATGTAACGTGAAAGAGTGCTAATAACTACTATAAAAAAAAAACTGCTATAAAATATCTAACAGGTCATATTGTGAAAATAAAAAGATCCTATGATATTTTTTACAAAAATATCTAAAAAACGATTTTTTCTTCTTTGATTTTATAATCCTATGGTGAAGGTAGCATTCCATGTACCTAGAAGATGAAAACAGAAGTAGCCATGGTTCAAAACTAAAAGCACACCTCGCTTCTAGGAAATTAGAAGTTGTTAATAGTAATTTAAAAAATATTCGCACATAAATTATTTGATTAGTAAGGTTGCGAACAGTTCGCACCTTGATTTAAATCCATCCTAGTTAACTAAAATTTATATCAATAAAAGCCAATGCCAAAATAGCAATTACTAATTTGACGCAAAGTGGGTGCTCTTGAAACAAATTCATTAATATTTAAATTATTATTTAAAATATAATTATATTATTTCTAAATTATAAATTAAAGTTTAATTTAATCAGATATCATGGGATCAAATAAAGGCAAATCCACTCAAAATTAGTCTATTACTAATCCTAGTTAAGCATTAATGTTCCTGTAATTATCACTATGCTATGTCTACTTTTATTGCAACTAAAGTAACCAAGCATATGTTTTATTGTCGATCATAAGAGGCACTTGCACATATGCTTTACATGCACTACACGTGCGAATGTCATAGGTCGAAACGGTGGGGCCCACAGGCCACAGGTTGGACAGAGCACTAGCAGAAGATTCAGACAATGGCCGGGTGCTGAAGCGGCGGTGAAAGAGCTAGGATTATCGTCCAGTGTCGACGCGGGCAGAGAGAGAGGTTCGTAGATGTCCGATCTTCTCCTCCAACTCCTCTCCATGTAATTCTTTTTTTATAATATCTGTGATTGATGGTTTGCATCTTTTCCTGCATTTGATTGGAAGAGAGGGAAAGGGTGCCAAGTAAGAAGGGTGAGGAGAAGAAATGGGTAGGTTGTTCGTGGTAAATCTGGAAGGGAAGATTTACAGCTGCAAGCACTGCCAGACCGATCTCGCTCTTTACGAAGACATCGTTTCCAAGGTCCTCCTCCTCCTCCTCCTCCTCCTCTCTCTCTCTCTCTCTCTCTCTCTCTCTCTCTCTCTCTCTCCCCCCTGCTAACGGCCTTTCTATCGCTTCTTCTCTTCTTCGATTGACAGTTCGAACTCGTCTTTTATTGATTTTTATTTTTCATGCCTGATTTTCGATCATTTTGATGAGTTCTTGGAGTGTGGGATTTTGGGGGTGGATTGGTTTGGTCCATTTCGAGAGCAACTAGAGAAAATTCTTGCCGTCGTAGGATGATTTGTTGAAATCTCATTTGGTTATTTTTCTTATTTTTCTGACTTCAGATGGATTTCATGGCGGATTGATCTTCCGAGCATTTCTCTAGTTATGTCTGGAGAAGTTTCTTGCGTCTCAATAGCAATTCGTAGAAAGCCCCTTTTTGGGTTATGTCGTTTCATCTGTTCTGGTCGTTTCTTGTGCCTGTTTTGGTTTGTTTTCCTTAAATTTATGTAACAACCAGTTCTTCTTGTGAGTGAGTGAAGACGGATTAGTAGACGACTCATTTGAATTTCTTCTCTTTCATGGATAGTTGTCCATAATTGTTAAAGCTTCATTTGGTAGGATTTTTCAGTTTCGCTGTAAATCTTAATCCAACAAATTGGATTTTGATTTCTAAGTTCTTGATGGATTTTGTGGTCATTTAGATTCCTGGGTAGATGTTTTGTGGAACTTTATTTTTTAAATAATTATCTCTGATATATTACAAGACAAGTTCTGATTAAATGAGGAAAATTTTAAATGAATGGTAATCACCAACTAGCTTGTTCAATGGAAAGGTAATAGAGAATTCTTAGGCTTTTTACCTCATAGTGTGCGCTTACAATGGGCAGTATGAGCTCCAAGTGGGATGTTAGGCGAATAGATGCCCTGGGAAAGAAATATTTAAAGCTGCTGCTACTGAATCCATTGCAATATGATGCACAGTGTATTCAATTTTCAACGATGTTGCATTGCAAGATTTAAGACAATATTATTCATTTTGCAGAATATTTGTTTTGATTCTCATGCAAGGCTTGCTTTCTGTTTAAATGGAACACTCTTATTGAAATGAAAAGATAATATGATGCATTTTGTTTCAAACTCTGGATTTTACTGCTTTCCATTGCCCCAGTCACCTAGATGGGAACTGGGTGTCCTGCAATGTGAACTTTGCATATTGGAAATGAATATGAAACCAGTTGAAGGTGCAAAAAGAATTTCTCCATTAGGTATTTATCTTTCTGATCAGGTGAATGAGATCTGTGTTGAACAGAACTATATGTTGGCTGTTGGCACAACAATCTGAATGCTTCAGATTTCCTTGAATTCTATTTGCCATTTGTATATATCTGCATGGTGTTTGATGATTCTTTTGGTCTTCCAAGAGGGAAGTCATATTTCTTGTTGCTACTACATGTTAGCTTTGGCATTTCTTTTGGCTTCTTATGCATGACATGATTTTTTTTTTCCTGCTATGCCAAGTTATTTTGGTGTTCCATTCAACTTTTGAAGCATTAAGTCCTCACTACTATTTCAAGGTAGTTCTGTTGTTTCTTTTTACTTCTCTAGCGTAGAGCAAAGTTAGCATTGTCACCCATAATTATTGGTTTATCTCTGATAACTATTGTTATAATGGATCACTGCTATAAACTATCTCTCATTAAATGAATAAACAAAATTGTTCTACATTAAATCAACAGAATTGTATTATATTTAGTGAGGATTAGGGTTTTGGAGTGAGGAAACATTGTTAGACCAGTTATGGTCACGGTCGAATGCTCACTAACAGTGTGGATCAACACTTGGAGGTGGTAGGGTCACAGAAGAACTCATCAGTTTCTGCCAAATTAGCCTATGTGAGTCCATCCATTGGAAGGAAGACAAAGATGGAGGAGGAGGGGAAAAAAAACAAAATTTACTCTGAACATGTACTGATTGATGTGTACCTAACATAGCCTGTAGAGTCCAGTCCATTCACTACGAATAAAATCAAGACTGTTTGGTAATCTTTAGTTTTATATTTGGCTAGAATCCACGATATGGTATCTAATTTGACTCTTTTGTAGGCAATTTATATACCAACTACATATGTAACACATCATATGAATGCATGTTTAGAAACTGTAACATTAACATAAGAGTTCTTCTATATATTCAGCAATTCAATCTACATGGCGACCACTGCTTGCATGGAGTTTCGTATGGTCTTCATTTCATACCTGTGGCAACTGGCAAGTGTACCATAGTATGCATGAAATGCATAACTGGGGAGTGTCTGACTCATTGGTCAGATGATCTGAGGCATTCATGTTGTTTAGTCTGAATTTGTAAATAATTATGGTCTATCTTCTGTCCATATCCTTCTAGGACTTCATCTTGCTTTCTTCTTTTTTGCATTCAACCTGTACAACATCACATGTTCTTACTGATGCATTTCCTCTATCACACTTGGCAAAACCACACGTCTACTGTAACTAAGCCTAATTCTGTTGAATCATTGCCCTTCTGAGTCTATTGTTCTCAACATGGTCGCTTTAAATGTGCTTGTCCTATGAGTCCATCTTTCTAGTTTATGAATTTTGGAATTTTCTATCTTTTTATTCACAAGTGCCAGAAATGATATATTTGTAGCCTGACATCTGCAAGTGCCAGAGATGATATAGTTGTACCCGGAAATGGTGGACTTGTAGCCTGCTATGGCTACACCTCATAAACTGCTTTTATTTATTTTGGACTAGTTAGATATTTACTTATTTCAGTTTTACTTTATTATTTGCAAGTCAGGATATTGAGTGCTGGAAACATCTGACAAATTGACTGTGTTATGTTCTTCTTTTTCTCAGGCTTTCCATTGCAGGCATGGGAAGGCTTATCTCTTCAATAAGGTGTAAGTTTCTTGATTTTAATACCCTCTTGTAATCCTAATGTCCTGTAACATACATTTCTTGTTTATGCAATTGTTGTTTTTTGTTTCATTGGATAGGATTAGAAGCTTCCTGTAAGTTGTTCTATGGATGAAATTCTTCTTCCATATGGTACTTTGGTCCCCCGTGTGTTTGCTTTCTTGATGGCAAAATACAAGGTCACCACCATCATCATTCTTAAATTTTGAAGTCTTTTACAACTACCTACAGCCACATACTTTTGGATTTCCCCCATCTTAGACCTTGAAATTGAGACCCTCTCACCCATAGGACAGCCTAATAAAAAAGGAATCCATTCTAACAAAATGCTGACCAATTGCAATGTAGCATGCATAGGAAAATATGAAATTAATTGTGTTGGGATCAAATATAGTTGGAGATTTAGGATTGTAGGATCACCATACCAGAAATCCAGCATGCTATAATGTCCAAGCAGACATCTGATGTCTCAGAATGTCTGTTTAATTTGACAATAATCTTATAAAAGTGTAATATCTAGAACAATGTATCAAGAAGGAAAGACGAATGTATAAAATGTTTAGAAACAGTCAACATTCTTTCTGCCAATCAAAAGGGATATTTTTGGTGTTTTCCTTGCATTACCTTTCATTATTTCTGCGGTATTTCCTTCAACTGCCTTATAATTTTTTCCTGCAGTTCTCATATCAATTTGTACTGAAATCTTTGACCAAAACAATATGATTGTATATATTTCAAAATTTAATCAGCTACTTACTCTTCCTTTGGCCATAAATGATGCATTTCTTTTTCTCTCCTGACATACTACAGTGTCAATATCACGGTTGGCCCTGAAGAAGAGCGGATGATGATGACTGGGATGCACACTGTAGTCGACATCTTCTGCATCAAGTGTGGTTCAATTGTGGGATGGAAATATGTAGGACTTGAATGAAGCTTCCATAAATTCTTTTTTAGCACAATTTCTTATGGCAGTGATTAAAGCCAGATGGTTTGCTTTCAGGAGGCTGCCCATGAGAAAAGCCAGAAGTACAAGGAAGGAAAGTTCATCCTGGAGAGGTAAGAACATGTTGTGAAAGATTTGTCCGGAAAGCTCTTAGTGATGACATTGATTGCTGAGGTGAGACTTTTGTTTCTTTTGCAGGTTTAAGGTGTCGGGTCCTGATGGAAGCAATTACTGCTGGATAACCAATGAAGCTCAGGTTGCAGGAAGCGATGCAGATGATGCTTAAACAATGACCCCTTTTGCACATTCAACCATTTATATGTACAGTCCCTTGTTAGTGTTCTTGTAGATAACCTCTGGGGCTGCCAGCCCAATGACACGCACTCCTAAGCCCCAAGTGGAAGTGGGTGGTTTAGTGAACAGTTTTGTGATTTCATGGTTGCAAAGAATTCAACAGGTGAACCAACTTGGTCCATTCTGGGTCTTGGCTAAGTTCTGTGCATGGAGCTTATAAATAGTGACCGATTTACTTCTGAGAGAGTGTCGATTGCTGAGTGTTTGGCTTGTCCAAATGAGGCCATCATTTAACTTGTGTGCTAGTAGGAGGCTCGGACCCTCAGCGTGTTTCATATAAATCACACTAGGAAAAACTTCTGATGCATCCATCCCAGTGCAGTTCCAGCATCATTGTAGATGATTAGCCTAAGGCCATTCGGTAGGCTATTAGATGCTTGATTTCGGAAGCCGAGGTATTCACAATAAAAGTAGTTTCACAAAAATCGACCTGGACTTTCAAGCTTTATGATTGTATTGTGGGATAATTTCCGGCCCCATTTGAGCAGTTGCTCGTCTTTTTTTCAAAAGGCTAGTCTGAAGACACAAAAAAACCAAGCTTAGTCTGAAGACACAAAAAAACCAAGCTGGGGTCCATTGTCTTGGTCATCCAAGGCCATGAATTCGTTTCGCCAGGAAATTTCAGCATTATGCTTCTCGAGCTTAGAGCGTCCAACTTGCAGATGATGCTGCAAACAGCCACCTGCATCCAGTATCTCTTTTTAGTGGCCCATTGCAATGAAACAAGCATGCATCCACCTAATTATTATTATTAATTTGAATGGGTATTTGTATTCGTTAGCCATGTAAATTAAATGTTGAAATGCCTGACTAAGGAGTTTAGGAGTACAAAGTGATTAGTACCACATTAATCCGGTCGTGTAATAGGGTTCCGCCTGGATCGGTTTGTCAGCTTGCTGAATATTCCATTAAAAAGCAGCCAAATTATTTTAGGGTTCAAGTAATGAGTTCCCGGTTGATATTAGACTTAACATGCACGAGTGGTCATCTTCTACGCTTGCAAATACCAGCCAATGTCCATCAATTAGAGTGGGTATTCAATAGCTTAATGACATGGTTTATAGGAGAAACGACCAAAATTCTCCCTTCCATTGTCGACGCCCGTACCATTGCTTGCCCTTTCCCTTCTTAGATGAAAATCGTAGTTGCAGTCATCATTTCCTCTAAGAAATTCCGATGCACATGCTTCATCTGCTGAGTCTAATGCTTGGGGGGATATACGTAATTTCAGGAAACATGATCGACGCATGCAAATCAGGAAAGGAGGAAGGCATCCATCTATCCTACCCACCTAGCGCTTTTCCACGCCATACTAAAAAGCGAGATCGATCGGTTAAACAGTTTGAAAGCCCATGGAATATTATATTACAAGTGGATGCCATTGCCATATCTACAACGTCGCTCACGATAATGGATGATTCCCGGGAATAACACTTTTTGAATTGGGTGCCGACAGGACCCCACCAGTCAAATCTGAGCTGTTTGTATTGGGAAGCAACAGAGGATTGTCAAACTCAAAACTCAGCAATCAATGGCAGGATTGGTATAAACAATTAAATATATTTGCATTTTTAGAATTATTATAAGTAACCATATAACAAGGGTTATCGTGAATAGATAAATGTCAAATAGAATAAAAGATGGTTTTGAAAATGGTTAAGAAACCCGTCCCCCTTTACTCTCTATAACAAAAGCCATTCATTATGTTTTTACTTCCAGCCAGGAATCACCACAGATAATGGTTACCTACACAGGCCAAACTACAGAACGAAATTCATCCACGAATTTTTATAGACTATTTATGCATTTAGTTAAAATCTATAAATTAGATACAAAATGCATATTTAGAGTGGTGTTTAAAGAAAACATCGTTATATGATACTTGTGAGCACCACATATTTCGAACATAGAAATTTCAGCAAATTTACCTGCGCCTGTGGCCTGCCTGTTTTATATAAGACAATCACCTGGTTAGAATTCACTAGATGAGTTGCTAAGTAGAAGGTGCACATACCAAAACAATCGAAGAAACACAAACACAGCCGGCCAAAACAAGCCAAGATAAAAATAGCTGCCTTATGTTGAACATTTAACCAACAAAGCAATCCCTGGAAAAGTTGAAATTCCAGCAGAGTCTCCTGCTGCTTTCGAAAAATCTACGAGACCACAAGTAATTTGAGGTGGATGAATACGATGGATGCGACTCAAGTTTTGAGAAAGCCTTGAAAGCAGAATGTCCGGAGCTAGCTTAGGGAATAAACCAGCCGGCCTGAGAGTTCGGGGCCAATAACTCTCAAATATTCCCGCAGCTGCTTTTCCAAAAAATCCACATGCCTTGCCTCACCAGTACGAAATGCCCGCCGCAAATTCTTTAAACAACAACAGTTGGAAGTGTTAGATGATAGCATGGCGTTGATAAAATGAAGAACACGAAAAAAAAGAGAAATATTGGCATATGCAACATAGCTAGACATTTTAGGTTAGCCAAGGAAAAGGAAAAGGAGAATCCAGTCCGTACGTGTTTCTTAGCATGTGCACTTGTCTCCTTTATTTGATGGAACAAAAGTAGCTCTCAGTTTGAGTTGATCATTAGCTGGTCTGTTGATTTTCATAAACCAGACCTAAGCATCAGAAGCCACTAGTCTGGAGTATGGCCACATTGAGTCAACTTGTGAATTGGGTATGGAATTGCTAAAATCGGAAACAATGTATTTGTACCGGTGTTTGCAATTCTGCTAGAAGGGGAAATTTCGCAAAATCTAAAAGGAAAAATTCACTAATTTCAAAAAAATTATCGTTAATTTTACCAAAACTTTTCACTAAAATAAAAAAATAAATAAATTTATATCTTTTTGTGAGTAATTTTATAAATATTTATTTATCATAATTTTAATAACATAAATTTTAAAAAATATAATATAAAACATTTATTTGCATAACTTACAAAAATACAAAGGCATAAGTTAAAAGCTAACTTTATAAATAATTAAATAGCAAATCAATTAAGTAATTATTATTGCTATTAAATAATATTTATATTATCTAAATCAAATAATTTTACAAAAAAATAATTTTTCATATATTTTAAAAGTTGTTTAAAAAGAAAACTTAATCTACAACTTATTTTAATTCACATGATACAAAATCTATTAAAAACACTAATAAATGATGATAAACCCATCATTATCAGCATAACACATGCATTTACCCCAAAATAATTAAACGAAAATACAGAAACCAACTCATACTGCTGGACATGTAAACGGAAGCCCAAAATTGATGTTGTAATTGATGTTGTAGATGCTGTTTAGCGCTGCAATTGAGTAAAAAACTCCAAACCGAAGCTGCGGCGGAGGGACAACGCAAAATCAACGCTGCAAATGTCCTTTCGGCACTCCAAATGGATAAAAAAATCCAAACAGACTTTATTCAAAGCTGTCGTAGGTGAGGAAGAAGGTAGCAGCGTCGATTTTCATCTCCCATAGCAGCAGAAATCCATTCGAAAATGAATTTTGACGATCCAATCTCAGTTTTTAAAAGGAAAAATGGAGTTCCGAAAGTGAGGAAGAAGAACGCTACTTGCATTGGGGCTGTCGGGTGTAGATCTCCATTTTCCAGTTGCACCGTTGCATTTTGGTGTTTAAATCTACTTCAAATCTCACTGAAAATGAGTTTCGACGCTTCAAGGGGAGATTTCGAAACCTAAAAATCAACGTGCAGGTATGATCTAAGCAATTTCAGGGAAACCCACCTATAGATTTTTGGGTGCAAATGAGAAGCTCAAATCTTATGTTGTGTTGAGCAAATCTAACAGAGGATGGGTCGAAAATGGCTTCTCAAGCCTCTGCGACAGTTTTGGGAAGACACGAACAGATTTGCAAGGAAATTTTTACATTTTTCTAATTCTCAGCAACAGGGACGAGAAAACCTCGATATTTTCTTTAAAATATCGACAAAATATCGAGATTTTGCAATTAATCTCGAAAAAATGGAGACATTATCGAGAAAAATGAGATAATCTCGAAATTTTCTCCTGAACTACGATATTTGGAAGCTTCAATGGCGAGAACATCTTGCTGGATAGGAGAAACGAAATTTTTGGTGAAAATTTTCAATATAGCAAACACTGATTTGCACTCACAGACATTAAATCTTCTGGTATGATCCGATTTAAAGGTGGTTCTCAACAGTCATTAATTGAAGGGTATGCAGCATTTTCAGAACAGAAGTTGTGTAGGGTAGAAGGCAAAGAACGGGAATTATCGCATGTTCAGGTTAAAAATGGCCATTTCCACCTTTAACAAGCTTAGGTTGCTAACCATCACAAAACACCTAGAAAAGTATTTCTGCCAAAGATTTGCAACATCAACAAGGAGTTGTAAGCTAAAAGCATACCTTAAACTTCAGAAGAACTCCATGGAGATCAATTACAATATTACCAACATCATCAGCTTTCAATCCATCTGCAGATGCAACATTGGTTTCTTGAGAAGGTCCATCCAGGCCTTCTTGAACCCACTGAATCGATTGTTGGTATCCATAAGAATTTTCTGAAAGTGAATGCAAAGACAACCCTTTTTGTAGGGTTATATAATCTGAAAGGATGACATATGACTTCTTATCAAGTAATGGCTTCGCAATATCAAATGGCACCCACCTGTATTGTAAACAAAGAATATTTTAACACTAGAAAAACAATTCCCAGACTAAATATAGAGTCATGCCTACAGTTGTAACTGCGAAATGCTAGGTAACCTTAGCCTGTTAACTCAACTGATAATTTAGCAAATCGACATAAATACAAGGCCAAACAATTTGCCCACCCACTTACCTCGATGCAGAGATAAATGAAAATGGACAAACTCACAAGTGTTTGAACAAAATGTAACATAACTGAGATGAGGACTGGGGAGTAAAATATGGCCATCTCATAACCTAACACAGACTGCAACTTGCAAGAGATTCTGGTCAGGTATACATCATCAGACCACTTCTCTGTCACATTTGGGCCAACTAGCTCTTTTAGATACTCAGAATAAGTACCTTATTCATGCAGTAGACTTAATATGCAAGAATTTGAAACATAAACTTTCCAACTTTTCCCCCAGTTTTTTTTAAAATTTCAGAGATCTAGAACTAGAATTGAGTGATGGAATCCTTCCCTTGGGATAACTACAACTGCAGTATGTTGTAAGAGACAAGGAACTCACTGGTAACGAAGTGGGCATAGAAGTTCAGATGGGCAGTATCCAGCTTTGTATCTCATTTTGCTGCATGAGTGAATATAATAGCCAAGATAGTAGTACTGAAGACTAGGACAGTGGACTTCAGCCTCCTTAACCCAGTTTATTTCTTGCAGAGCTGAGTATTTCCCTAGAGACAAGAAGGCAAGGTCTGGGTCCCAAAATAGATATTTGCTTGATAAACAGCGTGGAAGGATGTCAACCACCCCAACTGCAACAAGCTGCCCATCAATCAAATACTGCTGGTGGAAGGAACCAAATCCAGAAGGTGGCACAGTACCGTCATCAGAAGGAGGGATGAATATTAAGGGTGTATCCACCAAAAATCTTTTGTATGAACTTTCTGTGACTTTTTCTGGTTTATCATTGTGAACTCTAATTTGGTATCTTCTGTACAAGGCATATTCTTCTGCATCGAAACTCGACCTTTTCAAACGTATCTCAAGCTTTCGCCTTTTAGGTGGTGGAGGTGCAGATGCATTGAGCTGGCCAATGTCTTTGGCATTAGCTCCACAGCCTTTCAATGATTGAGTAGAAGCATTTATGACAAGAGGTCCTTCAGCCGAAGCAATTTCAGCATTAGATGTATAGAAATTTAGATGCCCATTGCAAGCTTTTATCCATAGACTGGGAAGTTTCACCTGCTTATCGAATGAGCATGCTAGCTTCTCTGCAACAATTTGTGGTGAGAGTTCAGGAGGCCAATCATCTTGAATTGCACCATTACAGCAAGACCCTGATTGTTGAACATTATTTGCTACCGACTTCAGACGTCTTAAGGCAGCTGCAATCTGAAATGAAATGTTGCTGGTATATAACAGCTCTCCAGATGATTCAATACGTCTTTTCTTGGTTTGCTGAGTCACCTTTTTTACCGTTGGTCTGGGGAATTGTACAGAGGATGGAAATTCACCCTTTTCAACACATGAACTTACAGCCCTATCAATTTCATTTGATAAATAACTGATATATTCTTCCAAGTTAGTCTCCTGACTTTTCCCTGAAGAAGACTCATTTGCTGCGGATTCTGAGTCACTTGCAGTAGATGCATCATTAGACAAGCAACGTAGAGTTGCTGAATAATTTGGCTCCTCACCAGCAAGGTCTAACCTTTTTGCATCGGAAGTTCCATCCAAAAATCTAAATAAAATTAGAACTAATATCAGTTTTTAGATAAATCTTCTAAATTCAATTATCAATTGAGTTCAGACATAACACAATCCGCTCTCTTGGTTGGATGTATATTTTATTTTATTTTATAAAACTTCAAATTTTGCACAGGAGGAAAAGGTGAACTTATATGCAAAAGAAGCGTTAGACAGAAGAGCCCCAATAAACAGACCTTTGCATCCGTCTTAATACACGAGCTTGCTCTTTAGAAGGAACAAAATTGGTTGCTTTGAGACGGATGGTGTATGATGGGCAGCATGTCCTTTCCATCTCAGGTTTATATAGAAATGAACCCGACCTCCTCCAGCCCCGGTCAAGAAGTTCTGCCAACAAGCATGCACAGAACTAATAAGGAATGTGGAATAACCAAGTAAAAACAATGGAAATTTAAACCAACATAAAGAGAACATGTGCACATCAACGCAATTCCGATATGTTAAAACAAATTTCTAACATTGTCACCATAACACTGTGCTAATTATTTCCAATTGGATTTGAAATGCCTTTTAACAAATGAAAACCTGCTTATAGTGAAGGCCTTTTTCTATAAATTCCCACACCTATTGTCCCTTGAAAGCATGAGTTCTACGGAGATGTGCCATCCATAATTATTGACCTAAACTTGGGAATGGCTGGCTGGAGTGCCATTTCAATGCAATTTCCAAAGACTCATACTACAAGGTTAAGTCATTCTGCTTAAGGCATGCTTATTGGAGTGCAAACTGTGAAACATTAAACATCCTGGAAAATGCCATGTAACTAGAAATTTGGTGTAGGAAAATGGTTTCTGCATGTCTACATGCCCAAACATAAGCATATGATACTATAAAATCACTAGTGAAGTCCAAAATATCAGAGAATTCAACAAACAAAACAATTGCTATAACGAGGAAGGATAGGAAATGGCATATAACTAGAAATTTTGGTAATGTTGTGTATGCACATTCATCCATTGATCTGCCTGTGCATATATGCTTACATATCAGATAGAAAAATCGTTTGCAAAATTAAAAACCTTGAAGGGTCAAAAAGTAAACCAAGATAGACATTCCCACAAACTTTGCAAGTAAAGCCCAATTGCAGGGCATTTTCAATTCTCTTCCAGGCTTCTATTCAAAAAAGAATGCAGATGTCCCTTACACTCTCAAATAGCTTTTACTCACAGATGCCAAATATATTAACCAAGGTAAATATCTTCGTTGATGGAAAAAGGTTTCATTTAAATAACTAATGTATTGATCTTAATTATTAGACAGAAAATGAGTTTCTTTGCAGGAAATGGATTTCCTATTACAGAGATAGGAAACACATTCCCATATTTCATTAACTTCAGAAACCATCTATAACATTGGTTTCAGAAACATGTTTTCAATGAAGTTCATATCAAGCTCAGTGAGATGTTTCATGCCAACCATGGTTAGTATTTAAATGTACTTAATTGTTTACTCAATTACTCGTCTAAAGCAACATCCAATAATTGGGTTGGTTGCTCACGGATAAAAAAACAGACCTTGGTAGTCATTGATTGTAATGCTGAGGGCCCACAAACCTGCAAAAGGCATGCCAAATATAGAGTAGTTAATAGAAAAATTAGCAAGAAATTAATTCCTTATGGATGCATGATTTTAATTGCTTACTCAAAGTCAAACCATGTACTACTTACATAGGCAAAACATGATATCTAAATAATTTCTAATGGCAAATATCATTAACCTGTGAAGTAAGTATGATGCCATTCATATAAGCAGTCAAAATTTGTCACTAATGAAAAGGTACAAAGATATGCTTAGGGATTAAGAGACAAAAAAAAAAAACCGAATGCACCTACTTTCTACATAAAAAAATGCAGTAAATAGCTTGATGGAAAAGATCAACTTTGCTTCAAAAATACAAAAGAACATTATGATGGTTTTAATGAAGAAGTAGACAAAAAAACATTATGATGGTTTTAATGAAGAAGTATACAAAAGAACATTATGATGATTTTAATGAAGTAGTGCATGCTTTGCTCTTGGTAGAAAGATCATGATTTGCTCTTGGTAGAAAGATGAAGTCACACAAAAAATTCAAATGTTGCATCACACAGTACTTCCTAAATAAGTACCACATTCCTTGAAGACATGGTTGCATGAATTCGTATATTGGTCAACTTTAAAGCCCTACAATAATTCATGAAATAAAACGCCTCAAATGCTTCCAGTTTGTGCTAGATGACAAGAGTGGAAGCCATAATTTAGGACTATATACCTACAAAGGAGGATAAAGAAGCAATGCCATATATGAAGATGATATTAAACTATTAAGGACTGCATGGTATAAGCCCACTGTTTAACGTGTTAATGCTCTTAGCAATTTCCAATGCAAGAAGTAATGCATCATTTTTCTTTTATTTTTTTTCTTATTTTTTTTCCTTGGAAGCAAAGGCCCTCCTCAATTTTTGTTAACTAAAATGTCAGATACATGTCACAACATAGATATCAGCAAAAACCATATCATTCACATCTTCTGCAGACAGATTTTGCTATAATGGAGTCCACCACAACATAGCGTAGCCTCTTCCTTGATATTTGATGTAACTAGACCTCCATTCAATATAACAATATAATAAAAAGCACCAATTGAATGACTCAGCTTGGCACAAGGAACCCAAGGATCAAAAGCACAAATAAGGAAAGGTCAATAGCAGATAGGTATCATTGAGCTTTTTCCACAAGCAATAATCAGATCTCATTTTTCAATTAAAGATACTATCCATAAAGCCGCAATGACAAGCAATGAATCATACTGAATGGGGGAACAGGTAATATAATTAAAGAAGAATCTAACATATTTACATATTGAACAGTCAATGCGCCATGTAATGTATATCCTGAAAATTTCTAACTTTGAATACCAACTGATCTAATCCTCAATGAACTTGCTATCCATACCATAATCCAGATATGTAACCAACCAGATAGAATACAATTTTCATCTCCCCAAGCCTTATAAATCATCCAAATTCAATCACAGAAATAATTTTATTGCTCCAAACGCATCAAATATCAAAGAAGTAACAAAAAGAGAGACATCGCCAAACACCATACAATTTGCCTCCATCTTTGGAACCTTAATACCTGTTGAAATTATCTACCAACAGTCGATAGAAAACGATCTACCCTATCTACATGGCATCAGAGAAACGAGATCCGTTTGCAGAAATTCACGATCAAATGCTTCCGAACGAGATAAAGCATTCCACTGATCTGAAAAAAAAAAAGGAAATGAAAGGAAAAGATCTAACCGTGAGAGATGCTGGTCAATCCACCCGACTTGCAATAACCGCAAGGGCTCCTGCATCCGCCGTGATCAACGACGACGCTTGCGCCTCTGACCCTGCTGCCGCTGCCGCTGCTGCTTGCCACCTCCGCCATTTCAGATCATCGGCGTCTCCGTTAAGTGCCTTTTCTCTAAAAAATTAGGTCGCGATCTTCTCCCTTCCTCCTCTCCTCTTTCAGAGATATCTGAAAATCTCTCTCCTGAGTAGAAACGGCCAGACAGACTTTTGAGTGTACAAATTCGCCGCCTGTTCGACCAGATGCAACGACGGTATGCGCAGCATATTACAGGCTTGCAGCGTCTGTCGAGTCATTTGATTATATACTCTGGCCGGATACAGCGCTTGATACGCAAGCCCTCAGACCCCCTATGCATTAAAAAATGAAATGTACTGGATGGAAAGTTACCTGCTGAAGGCGTATTGGTTTCTGGGGCGGCGGCGGCTGTCTCTTGACGAAGAAAATCAAGGTTAATGCGACCTTTCGTCTAGACCTAGTGGAGGTGAAAAACACGTGAAAATGCCGCAGGATATGTGACAACAAGCTAGAAACATTTGAGAACCAGAGAAACGTTCAATCGCAACCGTCAGTTATTATTTGCGTTGCGAACTTGCTTACACATTTGGCCTGTAATTTCAAAGAAAACCATATTTTAGATATATTACCAAAAATATTTATAAATTTGAAAAAGAATTATAATTATACTAATTCCGTTAGTAACTGTTAATTTAGGAACTACGGAAAAAAAATTAATACCTCTTTTAGACCGATGTGATGTTCGCCAATAGAACTTGTAAAATGGCAATTTTTTATGAATTTATTGATATATTTACAAATATTTAAAAAACATACGCACATCTGGAATTATAGATAAAAGATATAAGCATATATAGTACAGCTCCAAACAACCGATGGAATTTTGGGCCTGTTTCGCGGTCCTGAAAAATGTTTTTAGCCGTATAATTATTGTAAAGAGCGTGTTGTAAGTAAATAGCTGTTGGTGTTTCTCTCTTCGATAAGTGCTTTCGGTAGTATTTTTCATCATAAAATTATTTTATGAGTGCGGTCAAGCCCTAACAAATATTTATTTGGACAGTCTTATTAATGTTTATAACATATGAATCTTTGAAGTAATTATTTGGAAAGCTGTATGTCGTCTTTGGCTCTGCCCGTGGTCGAAACCTGGAAGAAAGGTCCGTGTCCCGTGTATTTTGGTTGGAATGGTACATGTGCTTCCTTGGTTAGGTGGATCGGCATATGCGAACATCAGGAAAAAGATCCAAGATTCTTCGCCCTTTCAGGTGAGGAAGTGGACTGTCAAGATGTTCTGCGCCTCAGGTGAGTCACCGCCACTCATTTCCAGCCACCCCACATTAGAAAGGTGCTGCATTTAGTCCCATGTATGTAACTCATGAAGGAAAACTGGCTTCCAATTGTGCAGGTTTGTGGATTGCAATTTCGAAGTTTTTGATTATTCGACTTTGTCCTTGTTCAGAGAAAAAGAGCCGAAATGAAATGAAAGCATATCATACGAATCCGGGCAATTATCCCAGGCAATTATTGAAGGTAACTCCACGCTCGAATGTTGAAGTCCCAACGGCGTCTCTGTAACATTTCGGGATGGATGTTTCCCAACACATTTGTCTCTGTCGTAGCTTTTGTTAAAGGTGTTCGTGGAATCCCCTCAGCAAAATCAAGTTGCAATTCGAGCGCACGGAGCATTCGAGCATCCAAAATCATTGTTTTATCTGTGAAATATCCTGCTTTTTCCTGATAGATTTCACACAGAATACCTTCCCCGGAACTGAAATTTTAGCGTGCTTTTTTAACGAAAAACTCTCCTGCACCCATGGCAATTGAAACTCAAAATATTGATTTGGGATACTTTGCCGTTCACGTACCCAAACTTTCAATATTGGATCGCCTAACAACTCATTGTTAATTGGAACATGCGGCATTGGCCTCTCTTTCATTAAAAGTTAATACTCGAATCAAAACGGTCCTATGAAAAATGCACTTTATAACATAAACAGAGACTATATATGAAATGGAATAATTGGTTTGGCAGGGTTTTTTATTATCCGTGCTCTGTATTTTTGAAGGTACTGACTGGTTTATTTAAGTGATTAGATTTTAATTGTCTGGTGTTATTAAAGTGTACTATACAAGGAAAATCATGGGCTTTAATTAAACTCTTTGATGCTAATTAATATATATGTATTGAAGTCTATTCAGTGGGGTGGAGGAGCATATGCCAGTACTAGGTTTCTGTATGCTGACGTGAAGGAAGGTTCTTGCGGGATTTGTCATGCTGGGCCGTGAAAGCTTCGGCATGAGCTCTTTCAGGGCCCATTTGGTTTGGTAGAATGAGTAAGAATTATACGGGTGCAACTTGGTCCAAGTTTGAGTTGATTCTTAGTTGTTCTTGCCCTAACATTATTTATAAAAATCTTATTTTACCTTATATTTAGGTATATTTGGTTTGAGGTCGAACTTACCCTATTTTTTGGGGGGTCAGTTCCAGGTAAAAATCAAATTTTTCAAAATTAAGTTTAATTGAATTATCGATTAATTATATAGTCCTAGTTATATATAATCTAAATATAAATAAAAAATATTCTTTCAAAGTAAAGAAAATGTGCCATAAATACAAATGAAAGTTTTAACTTTAACTCTTTGCTTGCTTATCTTGTGTTCACAAGATATTTCAATTATATTTGATTGTTGCATCCATCGTAAATACTAAAGTAAAGATAATTAATAATTTATTAAAGGATGATAGCATAATCCATTGAGTAATCTTTAAGCTTTAAAGTATAAATGCATGAACTATATAATAGGATAATATATATATATGTGAAAATAAGTCAAGTTATGTTAGCTTGCTAAGTCTTTAATATTTTTTAATCCATGCTAGTTAGTTTGGGTTGAGCATCTAATGTCTTGAATCAAATCTGCTCTAAAAATGAATACAGGTTAAGAAGATGAAACCAAAACTGTAAAAAAATCTGGTCGATTTCTATTCAATTCACAAACAATCTACCCAAGTTTGCACAAGTAGTTAAAAATAAAAAATAAAAAATCCGCATCAAAGATAATGTGTCTTTGTTAGAATATATTGCAATTTTAATTTTATTTGGCCGCTTAAAATGCCATTCTCCTGGATTGGTAAGCTAAATTTGTAACTGCACATATACAATGGCATTTTTTTTCTGCAATAAGAATCATAGTTTTCTAATCAAATTTAACTAATTAATTATCATGGTCTAGAACCAACATTCGGATCAAATTTTTTCATCGTAGCATTACCATCACATCATTGTCTAACCAAATCAATTACGAATGACATTGTACAGCATATTAGCAATCATTAAGAATTTGAGGAGATGGTGTCTGGATAATAATTTCATCTAATCCTCTTACGCAGCAGCCAGTTTCCAAGTGCGCGAAAGGGGTTAGATGACCAAATCAACCATTTAAGGATCCATGAATCAGACAACGTCTACCGACATTAGTAGCATGTTGCCCAAAGTCAAGCAAGCCTAAAAATCAGACCTTGGAAAAGATGAACGCTGCCGCGTGGAAAGCGGCTGTACCTAAGTTTCCACTGTTAGGATGTCACGATTCATGAAATAAAAGAGCTGCCTGGACAGAACACTCCAAAAAGAATCCAAAGCTCTTCATATCCCCGTAATTAATGGTCCGTGAGATTATTTTATAAGGTTGTAAGCTCTTCGTCCCTCCGTAATTAATGCTCCATGAGATTATTTTATACCATTAGATAATTTATTAGATCAAAAGAAGAAAAATATGAATTGCTACTAGTCTCACAAGAAATCCTTGAACTCGATCAAGAAGTGCCGGGCAGGGTTTTATCAAGTGAACCTGAAAATATTACCCACATCAGATCGCCAAACCATCCCAATTTCAGAAATTTGAAGTTACCACCACCATTGGCCATTTAAAAAAGCTATTTGAGCTTGTTTGCAGGGTGGCGTTAACCCCCACCCCCCTCGCTCTAATTTTACATAAAAATCGTTTCGGGACACAGCCAATGTTAAACTCCATGACAAAAAATATCAATGCAACATCATGAAAGTCTTTCATTCAAGCTTTTTCTTCCATTTTAATGTAAGTTGACTTCTTAGTTACTTGACAATTCTACGTTTGCCTGTTGTTATTTTTATTATTATTATTTTCATTTTTCATATAAAGAGTATACTCATTTTGTTATTATTTATTTAATTTTAACTACTGCTTAGTTATCACTTCGTACTATTTATTTCCTTTTCTTGCACTTTTTCGTATTTCTTTTTTGTTTTTCCCACCTTTCCCCATCTCCTTTATGACTGCTGTCCATTACGGTGAATTAAAATTCAGGAATACGTAGAAATCAATTCCACCCTCGTCCGATTCCATTGGATGCACTTTTCATATTCTGGAAAGATAATCCGTGGCCCATGCAATCCTTCACTCCTCTATTTATCTATACCATACCCAATTTTAAGAGACCTAGAATTAGGTGATCAGTTTTCCTCTACGACGTGGTTTCTTCCACAATTTCTAAGTATATACAGAAAAATAATAAATAACATTATTGTAATCATGACAGCTACTAAATTTTGTGACGTGAATTGCACGGATACCTGCTGAATTCCTGATGCTAAATGATTCGATTGGACCACCATGAATTTTACACGACAGCTTGGTGGGATCCAACCAATTTTGAGGATGGATGTGGCAGAGGAATTACAATTTACAACTAGCATCAGACGCAAAATCCCATCGGTACTTCAGCAAGCACAGCGTCAATGTCGCTGCTCCTGCCATTTTAAATCTCTTAAAGAAAAAAAACAGCCGACAGGCAATATGTCAGCTATCTACGAACACGTGACGAAGTTTTCTACGTGTGTGCAAAGAACGCGGGGAGGATCAGCGAAGTTTTTAATTAATGCCTCTTGACCCTTAATATTTATAGGATGGACTATCGATTGGCTTTCGCTTGATAACTCAAGTTGATAATTTGGGTATTCTTAGATTTTATAGTTTAAAATAATTTTAAATGAACTGTTTATGTTAGTTTTTAATTGAATTAAACTTCATTTTAATATAGAAATAACCCACTCTTGATAATAGCTTATATATAGGGGCCTCTTTGGATGAGTATAATAGGTGCGCAGTAGAACTATATGTCCTGTTGTATTATATATTGCAAAACACCTGTATATCTTTCATTTAAACAAGTTGTTCATTCTTTTTCTTTTTTCATAATTATTATTTCTATCTTTTTAGTGGCTTATATATATATATATATAAAATTTTCAGTCATTTATCACATTCTTTCAATCAAAAATAGTTTACAAACAATCAATTATTTATTTCTACCATACCTTGTTTATCATATTATTTTATTTTGTCTATGATACACTCTCCCTTGTATCATACACTCGAAACACACCTCTAATAAGTGCCCTGTTAGCTAAAATTTAGATAGGAATGCAAATAATTGTTTTTATGCTTAATTATTTAACCTAGAAACAACAAGAAAAGTACATGACTTAAACATATGTTGAACAGGAGGAATAAAAAAGCACAATCGAAATAGTCAGTTCTATTGATTGCTGTCCAACTGTAATCGAAGCAGTCAAATGTGATATCAAACCTACAATAAAACATGCACTTCTAATTTACGTATGTATCATAAATAGCATTAAATGAAATTGAGTTGAAATTCAAAGCTGAGTTGATTTACTGAAATATCCATTTTATTAAATTTTAATTCGAACGTAATCTATGTTATCAAACGTATATTGGCCGTGTAGCTTGCTTCCGGAGAGATGTCAGATTAGCGACAGCAAGTTTGAAGAAAAAATGTAAGAGGCGAACTACAAGGGTGAAATTCGAAAAGGCTTCTCAGGATAAATGAGCTAAAAATACGGGAATGTTCCAGGGTTATAAAGGGAGCAGACTTCTGATACGGTTCATTAAATAATGTATTTAAGGTGAGGCTGGACAACCTTCCGATCGAAAAAACCGGCAGTAATTGTCTCTTAAACTGGAAGAAAGGAGCGAGCAGCAGCAGCGTTCGCTTCGGAGGTCAGAGCATGTAATTACGTGACAAAATCAGGGGAGTCTCGTGGGAGGTTTTAAGCGCCACCAAATCCAATTCAAACATCACGATTCACGAGACGGGGACAAGCACCTCGTTCATTCCAACTTAAAAGGCAACTGCCGCCGTAGGATGCCGCGGCCGTGCATCTCCAGAGATCCGACGGCTGACAGAAGCCAAAGCTTTTGCTGGGTAGTGTTTGAGGGCCCGGAAGTAGTAGTCCTCTAGAGCTTTCTGAAACGAAGTTACGAAAAATGATCTCATATTGCGAAAAACTACGAAAATATCCCTTTTTTTCTATGCTTTAAAACGCCGCTGCACGTGCCCTGAACTTTCATTACATCCTAACCGTCCATATAATTAAAATTTTGGAGAATCCCTGCCATACCATTCATTCCAATGCTTAAAATAGGTGTGTGATGGCTGGAAAATGGCTTAGATTTCATGCACATGGCTGACGCACGCCAGCAAGAATAAAGCCGCAGATCATAGCGAGAGGGAAAGATGTCTTTGTGTATAGTTCGGTTGCTCGGTTTGTGGTCCTTGATGCACGACAATCACTAGCTATTCACGTGCCACACAGTAGCACCGTAGATAAACTACAGCGCTAAAATCAGATAGTGTGAGATATTCTGGTTCGCGAATCATGAAGGCTTGTTTGCAGCTGTACTGAATATTTTTCATTTATCAACCCTCCAATAAATGTGGACCTAGCTAATTATTTCCAAGGAATAGGTGCGAGCTTAGGCTCATGTTACGGTTGAACTGGAAACATAGTTTCAGGATATGAATTCTTTCGGCGCGAATTCACCACAGCAATCCCACAAGTTTCGCCTCTTCCAGTTTTATACCTGTATTACCTCCGTAGTGTGCAACGTAGGCCCTGTTTGGCGGCGCGTGTAATATCCAAATGGGCTTTTACGGTTACAGAAGTAATTTGCTATTTTGGAATAAAGTACTTAGTTATGCATTTAAAAGTATTTTCTGTCACTACAAATACTGAAAATACGTTAAAAAAAATAACGTTTCGGACTCTACGAGCTTCCCACAATTGTATTTTTTCAAAAAGTACTAAAAATTACCGCGCCGCCAAATTGGGCCGTAGTTTCATCTTTCAATGCTTCCCGGCTAAGTGGGACCAATAATCTTATATCTAAAATCTAAACCATTTATATATCTTTATTTTTAATACGTAGCCTTCAAAAAAATAACCATAGCCATTTATTTTTATTCAAATCAAGCTGTAAACGTGTACCGGTAGAATCTAAATTATCAACGTTGAAGAGGAATGAAAATATGAAAATAATGGAAACCAACTAAAGAAGCAAAGGATGGAGAATTGTTTTTTTAGAAGAAATAGGTTTGACGATAAAAAGTATTAATTTTATTATGTAGAATATTTAGCTTTTGAGATGGATAAATGGTTTTTAAAATCTAAAATAAACTATTTTATAAAATTTAAAACAAACTATTTTATCAATTTAAAAGAAACTATTTCCTTTCCCACTCATCATCTTATAATTCAATGTAATTTTCACAGCAAAATGATGGGGGATATATCTTTTTTTTTAATACACAAGGCATTTTTATTTGATAAAATAATTATATTTTATGCTAATTAAGGTTCATGAGAAAAAGTTGTTATAATAATTAAAATATTACATTAGTCTCAAATGTTAGGTAGAAAAAAGTGCATTGTGAATATGCCCAAAAAAAGATTAAGCTTATTTTTCATCTTAAAATTTATATTTTTCATAATAACTTTTATCTTTATAAAATCTTATTTTTTATCTTAAAATTTTACATTGTTCATAATAATTTTTATCTTTATAACAGCTTATTTATTTGGTTTTTATTTATCATTTCACATTATTTTTACTTAGTCCCACCTTATTTCCCATCACTTGGACAAAAATTATATTCTTTACGTCTAAAGAAGGAGAGGGAGTTTGCTTAATTATTTTTAACCGGTACTTTTATACGTCAATTAAAAATTAGAAAAGGATACATAAAGGAGAATAAAAAGTTGAAACTGTAAAAAGTGAAAGAATAATGGTAGAAATAATGTAATGAGAAAAGAGGTAATAAATTAAAATAGAATAGATAAAGATAAAATACATAAGTTATTTGAGTAAAAAAATATAGAAAGTAATAATTAAAAATATATATAATAATGAAAAATCAGGATTATCGAAGTTATCAAATGTATCCTTAATTAAAAAATTCCCTCTTTTAGATATTAATAAACACACCCTAAATATAATTTATTCGACTCATGTGAGAAATTTTCCAAATAAATTATTATTGTTCAATTGAGCTCGGTCAGGGTTGTTTTTTCCATTGAAGTAATTTTCCTATATTCAATTATACATATACAACGTAACTCGGAGTAGACCATATATGAAGTAAATATTTAATTTTATTATTCTTACCCACGTGCTGCAAGGCAAATAAATATCATTTTAAATGCTTTAGCTATTTTAAAAGTTTAACTCGTTTTTCCACGGTCCCATACGGAGTATTTCTCATGCAAGCGATGGGTCGAAGCGCGTTGATTTGATCTCCGATTCCCCGCGAGATATACGTTGTTGGTCGACGCTTCAGCAAACGACCTTCCAAATGCCAATCAACGTGCGTGTTTCACACGGTGCACTTTCCCTCACGTTCCATGAGGATGGGTTTGCCCGCCATCGCTTGCGGAGTTCGCAAACCTGAGGAACAGACAATGAGCGACCTTTGCATCCGAAGCGCTGGATTGAAAAAAATCATCCAAACCACATGTTTTACTCATCCAATACACTCACAAGGTCTGATCCATTATCAAATTAAATTTCCAATTCTCATGATCTAATTTCCTCTTTAAAAACTCTGTAATTCAGAAATATCTTAGTGCCGATTATTCAGAAAGTTCAATAGAAAATGCCTTGCTTGAATGCAAAAGTTAAGAATTGCATTATATAATCTTTACGATGAACGTGATACGGGGTTTCGATGTACAAAATCACTCAAGTCTACAACATCAGCATGTTCGCGTGTAGAATACTGGAACTTTTGATGAAAAGCTTCCTAATTGGAAGCGAACCGAGCACCTACATAAACTGTATTGCCTATTGCGGCACAGTTCCATATTAGTTCATTTACAGAGAAAAAAAAAGCACCATTAGATAAATCATCCAAGTAACTGAAAAATCCCCATTCATGGGATTCAATCATACACAACCAATAGATTTTGGCTATATAATTAGTTGCAAAGTAATTATTTCAAAATGTAATTATGAATGATTTAAACCTCATATTTTTTTCTAGTCAGATCATATTAAATACTACTACGGCAACGGTGCTGATTTATTATAAGAGTAGCGTATTGGTTAAAAGAGAGCAGAGCGGTACAAGGTGTGCTACGGACACATATGTACGCAGGAAGTTGTCTGTAGAAAATCTGGAGTGGCACTTTTGTAGTTATCTGAAAATCGCCTGGCATTTAACACGCCCTTTAATCGTAGCGTTTGAGAGAGAGAGAGAGAGAGAGAGGGAGGGAGACAGAGAGATGCGTAGTCCCGTCAGGAAATCGAAACAAACGAGCTCCTGATCGCCCCTTTTCTCCGCTCCTTACTCCTTCCCCAGCGGAAAAAACAGAAGAAATAACACATCCCAAAATGCCCTTTCCTTTCTAGCTATTTCCGACTCCATTCTCCCTTCCCTCCAAGGCTCCAACCGCCCAATCTCCCTCCTCCCTCCTCTCTCAAAAGGCAATGGCTTCCGCGGCCTCCGACGGTCGAGGTGAAATCTGAGGGTCGTGATGCTTGGAGTCTGGTGAGAGGAAGTGCCGCCGGTTGTCTCTAGATCTAACGGCTTCGAAACGGAGGCCGTTTGTGGTGCCGGGAGAGTGAGAGGTTGGTTTTTCAGAGTGAGAGGGAAGGAAGGATGAACCGGAGCTTTAGAGGTGGAGATTCTCAAATGCAAGCGCCGGTGCAGCAGCAGAGGCAGGGGAGAAGCCTTGGAGCGGTGATGAAGGACAAGGAGGACGATCTCGCGCTGTTTCTCGAGATGCGGAAGCGCGAGAAGGAGCGGAATAGCTTGCTGCTTCAATCCTCCGACGATTTCGATCCTCCTCTAGGTATGTGTTTTGATGGCATGCATTTGTAAGATTTCGACTTTCTGACCTTGGATTTGGTCCGAAAATGCTGTCGAATGGTGGTCTGAGATTGTTGTTTCGTTTCATTGTTTGGTTTTTGCGAATCAGATGACAATGTGGGGCTAGTGTCAGAACTCGGGAGCTATGTTGTCTTGAATTATATTTGCAATTTGAATCTTATTTTGAAATAATGTTCATGACAGCGACTGCAGAGATGAATTTTAATTTTCGACGCTGGAAACGTCGAATTTCCTTTATTTTTTTAATGCGACTTTTATAATGACATCGTTGTGGATTGTGAGAAGGTTTCAGCTGCGTTGAAGAGATGGCCCTTGTACCATGCCAATCTACAGCTTTGTCTTAACAATCAAACTCTTTAGAGTTGCGCAGCCTGATTAGCCAGTTGGAAATATGCTTTCGTAGCTCGGTTGTCCCAGGATATTTTTCGGGAATTGCTGCTTATAGGACTGCAAAAAATATAGGGATCATAAGTTTGTTTATCGGTCTTGTGAAGGGGATCCATTAAGTATATTTCTATTGTTTTTGTTTTCTTTCTGTTGTTAAAAGCTTTGGGATATCACCTAGAACTTGTTTTTTCTTTCGCCCTCCATTCCATAATAAGGTTTCCGAGTATGCATGTAAAAATTCACTTTTGGGCTGTGGGGAGATATGGATCTTTCATAGGACTGACTGTTCTATAGAATTGAGGTGCTTTTTACTAAAGGTTGATTACTCAAGGGAGTAGGTCTTTTAGTTCTTTGTGTGCTGTTAACTTACAAGTTAAAATAATTCTGAAAATCTCAGGGTCAAAACCAGGCAGTTCTCCCCTATTCAAGATTGTGTCATCAACACCACGGAAAGCGGCATCTGATGATTTTCTAAATTCTGACAATGACAAGAATGATTATGATTGGTAAGGTTAATGTATTTCCTCCTCATAGAAGCTGTTGAAGCATTGATGATGGTGAATTTTTGGGTGTACTACCAAGCTTTTTTCCAATAATTAGTTTAGATATTATTGCTTCTTGGATAACTGTAGAGTAGAAACCAGTGGTGCAAAATAATCTGTTAGGATCCTTCGGGACTTTCCAATCAGTTGAGCATCACTGTGAACCAGCATGCACAATATTGCTAACTAGATATACATTGCTAGGCCAGGATGGGCACTCTTGGAGATTCCCTTTTTTTTGGCAATTGAAATGTTTTTCATAACTTGCCTTGGATTCTGATCTTGAAAAAAGTTTTATCTTGATGATCTTATGGTTCTGTGATACTGTTTATTATTGGGTTTCAATGACCTTACAGTTATTTAATTTATTTATTTTCAAATTGAAACTGCCTTTTCCTGGCTTTTTGGGTAATAATTAATGTGCTGACAATTCTACTAATATTTTCTGGCTCTGTCATTGTGATTGTTCTTGTAGTCACATTAATTTGGGTTTTGTCCACCAAAAGAATTCCACCCTCCCCCCCACCCCCGGTCATTATTGAGTATTTGTTATTGAGTATTTGTTTCTTACTCTTGCAAATGCCTGTTCTGTATGTTTAGGAAGCGTGTTGGAACTGGGAGTTCCTATTTTTTCTTGGTGCCTTGTGCTTGATGCAATGAAGTGAATTCTGTCTGCTGAGAGTAACTGAAAATCCTTTTCAATTCCAGGCTTCTCACTCCACCTGGGACTCCTCTTTTCCCTTCTCTGGAGATGGAGTCAAACAAACCGATTCTTGGTCAGATTGGAACCCCAAAGAGTCGTCCAACTGCACTAAAGTCTAGGGTAAGTCTTTACCATATGCATTATTTAAATGCTATGTAGCTCCATGATAGTACAGCTTGTGAAGATTAGTTATTAATTCATCTTCTGGCATCTTTGGCATTTTTGTTGCGCACTGTGCCTTGTGTATTTAATTTGTTTCAACAATCAAGTATATTTATTGCCTAGATAATTGTAGGGAATTGGAATGGATATTTGTATGTGGTTGGTTGTAGAAACGGCTGTGAATAAAAGATGACACTGTTTCTCAATATTTAGAGCTCATCATATCCTTCACTTTAGGCACTACTAACATCACTTTTTAATGTTTAAATGGTTTCATTCATTTTACAGAGTAGCTAGGTTACTCATCAACTGTCATTCTATGGAATTATCGATATTGGTTACCCTACATTTGTTGCATGAAACTTGTTCCAGATGTAAGTGATGCTTTATGAAGGTAGTAATTTGGCAGTTCATGAGTGCTTTCTTACTTATGAAATGTATGTATATGTATGTCTTTATAAAAAAATTACAGTTGCTCAAGTCTCATAGCTTTCACACATGGTGTTCCCTTGTGCTACAACTACCCCTTTCATAATTCTTCCATGTTTCCACTACGCTGCTCTGCTCAATCAGATTTGAGAGCTTCACCTGTATGCTGCCAGTGCTAAAGGTGATTTTTATTTCATGTTAAGCCTCAGTTTTACCTTAAAATGACTAGCCAATTTAGTAGGTATTTTTCACACATATAACCCAGATACACATCAAGCCTCTGAACAATGTAGGACTTATGCCCACACTAGCCACCTTTCCTTAAACGTTTAGGTCCAACAAGACAAACAGATACACGGGCCTAAAACATGGTCATAATAGAAATAGAGGATAAAACATAAATTGAATGGGGGGCTAGTTCCACCTCAAAATGACTTGTCAATTTAGGAGGCCTTTTTCCATACATATAACCTAGATTTATATCAAGCCTCTAAACAATGTGAGACTTTTGTCCACACTAACAGTGGACAATGACTGTGTTTATATCCCTGAGAAAAAAGTATTGCCAGTTGAAATATCTAAGCATTTATTCATCCAAGGGAACTAGTCCTGAAAACAGCAATGCCTTCCTGCTGCTGATAGGCATTCAATATCATGGGCTTTCTTTTTAGGATGAAATCCTTTTAACTTCGCAAACTTGAAGGGCTCTCATTATCATTACCATATTTTTATTTTTTCCTTCAGTTTGTGTGTGTGTGTTCAGGTTTGATTTCTGACAACTAGGATTTTTTTTTTCCTTTTGCATTTTTTTATCTGGCTGTGCAACAAAAGAGTTTTACTTCATAGGATGGATAATGTCAAATGGTTTAGTCATGTTTAATACAGCTATCAGAGGCATGAATTTGAGACAAGATTGTCAAGTTATTTAAACTTGACAGTTTGTCATCATCTGCTGGCTCCTAGCTAGGACATTTTATCATCTCCTGGTTATGTAATTTGTTTAGTTCAATTAGCTGAAGCCATGAAATTATCTCACAATTAAATGCATCTAGTGGCTGATGATTCTGATAGGTTTTCACTGGAAGCATTTTGTATAGGTGACACTTAATATTATGGTGATTGAGGTTTTATAGTGTTTCTTTGTTGCTGTATATTCTGTGCAGCTGGCAAATCCTTCAACAGAGACTGCTTCAAGGGGAAATGCAGTAACTAGACAGCCAATATCATCCGCTGGTGTTATTACATCATCCAATGCAGGTGCTCGTCGACCATCATCATCTGGTGGACCTGTTTCATCTGCATCTAGAGCAGCGACATCTCGGGCGGCAACATCTCGACCAGCAACACCAACTGCACGCCCTACATTACCATCTACAATTAGGACCTCCCGACCTTCCACACCCACATCAAGGCCCACTGTACCTTCAAGGGCAACAATACCTTCTTCAAAACCTGCAGCTCCTTCAGCAAGATCTTCAGTACCTACTGCAAGATCATCTACTCCAACTGCTCGGCCCACTTTAACTGCATCGAAGAGTTCATCAAGGTCTGCTACACCCATAAGGCGCCCATCAACCCCATCTAGTGCACCCAGCAGTTCTATTCCTCCTCCTGCCAGATCTGCTTCTGTTACCAAATCAGCCCCTCCTGCTTCAAAAAATCCTGTGCTGCCACGAGGCACTTCTCCAACTGTAAAATCAAGACCCTGGAAACCTTCAGAGATGCCCGGCTTCTCACTCGATGCTCCTCCGAATTTAAAAACATCAATGCCTCAGAGGCCAGCATCAGCTTCCAGGGGCAGACCTGGAGCACCAAGCTCTCGTTCATCTTCTGTTGAGGCAGTTGTGAATGGTCGAACAAGGCGGCAATCATGCTCTCCATTAAGAGGAAGAACTCCAAATGGTAGTATACACCACAGTGGAAGCTCTGTTCCTGTCTCAAGCCGGTTGCATTCCAATGGTAGCATTGACAGTGTGAGCCCCGTTATCATCGGAACCAAGATGGTAGAAAGGGTGATAAACATGAGAAGATTGGCACCTCCGAAGGATGATCACCACCAAAGATCTGGCCATAGCAATTCAGGGAAGTCATCTTCTCCAGATAGTTCTGGATTTGGGAGAACTTTATCAAAGAAGTCCTTGGATATGGCTTTGAGGCATATGGTATGTTAATCTCACTTGCTCAATATTTTACATGTATGCATACATGCACTTTGCTGTATTCTCATTATGGTTTCTTTTCATGCAGGATATTAGACGAAGTAATCCTGGTAGTCTACGCCCGTTAATGACAAACATTCCAGCTTCTTCCATGTACAGTGTGAGATCTGGTTCAACCAAAAGCAGGACAACCAGCATTTTGGATTCTCCTCTGGCCACAAGCAGCAACGCCAGCTCTGAGCAGAGTGTTAGCAACCATGCCCACTGTCTAGACGGAAGCGAACTCGATGATGATGTTGGCAGTGAGAGAGGTGGTCGATCCTCTCCTGCCAGCCAGCGAGGCAGGTGATCGACCCTCATCTGTTGATTGATTCTATATCATCATTGGCTTGTCTAGAAATTGAAGCTCTGCTGGATTAGAGAGATTCCTCATTTCTGCTTGGAGCTAATGGGATCTGGAAGTGTGATTTCGTAGGTGGCACAGATCTCTTAATGAGATTCTATTATATAAAAGCTCGCCAGTTACTGAATTTCTCATTTGTATCACCATGACTAATCATGATCTTGCAATTAAACAGACTCAAAAAAGTGTTATACCTTGTTGAAAATCTCTGGGACTGGCACAGCCGTTGTCTGTGGTTTCACATTGGTATCCTTTATTAGAATATTTTTACTAACGCCTTTGGGCTGTAATGGAAACTGAAACCGAGAAGGCAAGTGCTGACTTCGATAGATAAAGCCATTCGAGTTTTTTGGTAGATCCTTCGAAAGGACGAGCTGCAATGCTATATTATGCTTGAGGAGATCCGATGTAAAATGAGTCTTATTTTGCTCCTTTTCAGCTCTTCCCAATGTAAACATTTGAAGTCTATAAAAATCAACCCTTTTAACATTTCGGTGCCTGTGTAACTGGATGGCTGGGATGGGAACAAAAATGAGAGCCAGGAGAACGCATTGATCGGATGGGCATTTTCGATGTTGAGTGCGAGCTATGGCCCTATGTTCTGAAAGCAGATGGAAGGGACCAAAGTTTGCTGATTCTGCGTACTTTCATCTGCAGTATGGGAATCTTTATAGAGTCTACCGATGAAATTTTCAGTTTGATTTTTAGGTGTAAAGCGGTACAGCATTCTTCTGCTTTGTCAACATACTAATTCTGCCCTTGTTCGGCTGTGTTGGTGCATATTTGTCAGCTTTATTTTGAGTGGGATATGTCAGCTTTGTGCCTGCTCTGATAGCTCTAATGTTTGCACAAGCACTTCTTCCTTCATTTATCTTATGGATCGAAACCAGCAGCTAATACCTTTTTATCCCTGTTGCGTTGTTGGGACACTCAAGACGATGTATTTCAGTACACTAATCAAACCCTAGAAGATTAGTTAAATCAGAACACGCCTTCGTCATTATGAATTCAGTCCAAGCAAGCCTAATATCCATCGCTAGAGATTATTGGAAGGAATAGCTGTATAATTACAATCCAAAGAACACAGGTAATCGAAGCATCCAATTCGATAACCGTACTCGTCAATGCAATGCCGAGACGTTGCGGTTGACTTAAAAGCATTAGGATTGCGAGTCGTGCCATTAGTAGGAATCTTTTGCGCAGTTCTGCATTAGACGTCAAATTGGAAATAGCCCAACAGAGCAAATCTCCAGCCTATAATTTGGGCTTGATGGAGTCACAGTTGTTCATGGGGCGAAGCGTAATGACTAGTTCAACCCGGTCTAGCTGCTAGCCCGGCCTAAAAATGAAGCCGAGCTTTTGTAATCAAGCGACGCATGAAAAGAAAAGGGTAAAAGGTGGAGCATCAATTTCAGAGATTTCTCTAGTTTGTTTAATCCAATCCGCTAGCCATTTGAGTTTTAGTAAACCGAGGTAGGATGCCTAGATTTTGCTCTATGATTTTGTAAGATTTTTTAATTTTCAGAATTATTAAGTTAAATTACTTGGGAAATTAACCTGTTATTTAGGTCATTTTAATAAAAACATATTAACAAAACGAAATAAACTAAATTGCAATTACAGCAGTGTTGCCCTAATAAGCAAACCCGCAATGCTCACTTCTATATTATATTTATGTTTAGCATGTACATATTTTATGAATCTTAATATCTTAGTAGTTCTTACCCACAAAGTCGTTTATTTACCTTTTGCTTTTCTATATTTCAACACATCAATTATTGATACTTGCAATATATCCTAGTGAAATACCATGCCAAAGTAAGTCTGATTAACCAAACAATTGGATAGTTAACATGCCCCAGTAAGTCTCCATCATGTGAAAATCCCAGCCGCTAAACCAGCACTCCCTTTTCGGATTGAATTTCTCAATCATCTAATGTTAGCAGACATACGTTAGAATTCTCTCATTTAGGTGATTGATTATAACAACAGAATGATTGTTTAGATTACCAAATGCAATCAAAACTGAAAAAATAGGTAGACTACGAAGAATGAGGTCCAAGACGGCAAGACCGTAGGATTTTCTTCGTGACTCAAACATTAATTACCTTGAGTTCTGAAAATAAACCTCATTTCCACATCAGAATTTCACTGACCATTTTAAGACGCTGCTTAGGATAATCCTACAGCAGACATTCCAGTGAAGTACCATCCTGCCAGTGGTCAGTTATGAGTATCCTGGAGAAAACTTCAGTAGAAAAACCACTATGAATAGATTCATCGATCGCTATATCTATCAATTTTTTAGATCATTCTCATCCAACACCAGCTTTTACAATATCTTTGTATCCTGAACTATTACTGCATGTCCAATTTGGGTTCAGAACACAAGATCAGAGAATGGGCCTTCTACCAGTGTAGATTTAAATGGTTAAAATAATGCATCTCTGATCCAATATCAGAAGACTTGAACATTCAAATTCATCTGCCTGAAATAGCTCATGTAGTTCTCAGATTAAGCAAGAACACTAATGTTCATCACAATTGAGTAGGGAATAATATCAAGTACCTTAAAAAAGACTAACAGCCATCTTGAGCCTGTCTCTTCTCCATTTGGGCAATTGATAGAAGGCTTTCCTCGTCATTCCAAACTTCTCTTGAAACTCGTTGTGGGATAAATATGCCTACATCACAATAAATCTTTGTAATTCAACAGTAGATGAAGCAAACCTCTCAAACAGCAAGCAAATCATGGCATGATTTTGATGGTCTCCATCACAATTGCCACAGGAAACAAGTAGAAAGCAACAATTGGTTTGGTTTGTGCAGTTCCAAAACAGGAAATGAAATAGCACATGAAGATAAAAGAAAAACATTCACCATGGAATTCATTGAGGTACTAACTACACCTAATATGACTGATAGAGGCAACTACTCATTAAGGTTTAGGCTACACAGCAGTATAAAATGTTACTGTTAGGTAACCAGAGCAGGAAGATAAGGCTGCTGCAAGCTGTGATGGTTTGGGTTATAGCAATCATTCTCTTCAAATATTAAGAAGTATGCACATATGTATACCTCTCTTTTGGTCACATCTATTCCAGTTACTGGATCATCAGCAGTCACTTTTAAGCTTTCATAAGGGAAGGTTTTCACTTCGTCATAAATATTGCACCCTTCATTACTGGAAATTGTCATTTCTCTGAATTTACCCAAACTGGAACTTAGCTCCTCTGACCATGCAAAGGAAGATCCTTGAGATTCATCTGCAAAGGAAATAGCAATTGTTTATCAAGTTGTTCAACCACTAGTCTGCAAAATATGATAATGAACAATGAATGAGAGAAATATAAATAAAATTATATAAGTGAACATAAGAATAGCACCAATAGGCAATGCAGCAAATTTGGACGCTTTGGCATGTCTAATAGGGATCACGAATTGCATGGTTTGGCATGTCTAATGGGGATCATGAATTGCATAAATTACAAGAGAGGCAATTCAAGTTGAAGGCTTCAATAATAAGCTCCATAATCCACTGTAGAATGAAAAGGAAGAAACGGGATTTATGTGATGATGATCAAGGGCATTCTATTCTGGGAAGGAAAATATAGGGTTCATACACTCAGCCAAGGCAACAAATTTCCTTAGATAAACCTTTAGGCTATATGTGGTAGTGGGGAAAATTTCCTCCTTTTTCCACCCTCTTTTAATTGTTAGTTGGTGTAACATTTTAACTACCTCAACACTTCTTTCTTCTCATCATTACCTATACTTTTGATCATTATCCTTCATTTTTATTTTTTCTAATTGTTATCCTATATTTTTTCACATCATTTTCTCTTTTTTTCTCCATTTTCCCCCTTGCCCTTTTTTCCTCATCTTTTCCGTATCTGTTTTCCCAATTCCCAAATGGAGCCGAGCTCTATTTGGAATGAAGAAAAGAGGTGGAAAAAGGGAATATAAGTAGAGGAAGAAAGGGAATAATGTAATGTTCTTAGGGTCATAATTAGAAATAAACTAAGTGAATAAAGATAAAATAGATAAGACTTTTTGTATGAAAAGATGATGAATAATAATTGAAAATGTAAAAGTAATCATGCTGAAAAATAGGATTTTGAGGTAGTTACGGCATCAAATAACATTGAAAGAGGTGAAAAAATGTTTGGAAAAGGATGAAAAACTTTTCCATGTCTTTTTCCCATTCCCAAAAGGAGCCAAAAGGCCATTTCTTCTGCTTTTCTGGGGTTGCTTATATCATGGTCATGCAGCTTCAGTGCATTTATATTTGTATGAACACGTCTTTCCATGTATTATCTGTTTGAGATAATATCTGCATCTCTGGAATAATATCTTTATAGTCTTATAACCATTGGTAGTATTGGATTTTTCTATCGGATACTTGTACTTGGTCTGGTGCCAGCAGGTCTGTGACTTGAGAGGGGGGACATAAAATACTGTGGGAAGATAGATACCTCTGGAATTCAGAAATCTAGGTGAATGAGAGCTCTTTGGGTCCAAATCCATAAAAGCTTCATTTGCATCACGACAATCAGGAGATGATCCTGGAAAGAGTTTCCGAGCAACTGGACTTGGACTGGACAAGTGGCGACTACTTGATGCTGGAGATCCAGTTCGTGAATGAAAAGCACCAGAATTGGAAGATCTGCTTCTAGAACCATTGGTTGTGGCTTCTGAGTAGCGTGCTCCATGTATCATCCATGAACTTGGTGAAGGTGTCTGCAAAAAATTTCGCTCCTTAATTACAGCATCCATGCAAAACATATCCCCTCTATCATTTTAGGATAAAAAATTATTTGGCACTGATGGAACGAGTAGACAGGCTTCCCACCTCCTAAATTTCACCAATTGGAGAAGTGAGCATCTTGTAAACAAAAAATTTGAACAGCAAGAAAGACGTGCAACAAGGATTTGTAGACAAAGTTTTAAAATACATCACTGCTTGCCATTTTGCTTGCGCATTTAAAATTTACCACTATAACAAGGAGAAGGATTTCAATGATTAGTGGCATCATACCAAATAGCTAGTTCTGCTGTGTTTTTGAAGTTTGAACCAAAGAAAGATGCGTTTAGAGACCAAGGAAACCATCAAAGATCCTATTACCATTCATCAGATTCTTAAAATTCATGATGCATTTCAAATTTATCCAGTCGAATTTGAAGTTCCACTTTGTACTCTTTACATCTATTCTAGGGAATGTAGTATTTACTTTGCTCACTGGCAACCAGATACTTATATGTGATAACACATGATAAGTTGAAGTAATCCTATAGACATTTACAATTTTCCTCTAGTTAAAACATAAGGTATACATGGCACATCTAATCTTTATTATTAGATGCATACTTCCATGCACAAATGGTACTAACCAGAAAATTTAACATCAAGATGCAACAAGTAATTGTATATCTATTCAACCTTTGTTCTTTTAGAAAGTTGATGATTTAAAATCAGAAAGAATTACAGGGAAACGGTAGTTTGATGACTTACCTGCAATTTTGGTGCTGATCCTTTCAGCACAGCAAGCTTCCTCTCAAATGAATTCCCATGCATCTGCATTGAGACGAAGTAGTTCCTCCATAAGAAAAATCAATCAATGAATAGGACCATGGAAATTTCAGAAGTTTCTTATAATACTCCTGCACCTTTTTTGATCTGAGAAAGTATAAATAGTTGGAATGTTGAATGAAAGATGATTATCAGCACTAAATTCAATGAACTAAAATTGGTAGGGTGCTAGGATAAGAAATGATAAAATACCTGTGTTTTGGAGGGGTCCCATTGAAAGAAGCGAGTGAAAAATGATGGCTCATGTCCTTCTGCAACAACATATATAGTTGTCTCTAAAGACAATCCTTCCAGTAGAATGTTTGCCTCAAGGTATTTCTGCGGCGTAACAAGCAAAAGCAGAAGGACATATAAATGCCTTGAGAGAGAGAGAGAGAGAGAAAGAGAGAGAGAGAGAGAGAGAGAGAGAGAGAGAGAGAGAGAGAGAGAGAGAATACTCTACAAGATCAACCTCACCTACTCTAAAATAATACTTGTTAGCCCATGATCAAGATGAGTATGCTTTATGGTAGCCACTTAACGTTTATCCCCCATATTAGAAATTGTATTATCATAATCATCTGAAAAAGAGAACATATGGTTTCATCCTAGGGTATGGACTAGTCAAGTCCTCTACAGCAAAGCTCAAATTTGCTGGAAGTGCCATTTGTCTCCAGGATAGTTGGCAACAAGAGCCTGTAAAGCCTGTTGTTCTTATATTATTCAGTGAAAAAATTTTAGTTTGGGGAAATTTTCTTGAAAATCTAGTAGTAAATTGTGAAGGTAGAATCATGATTCCAATCTATGGATCCTCCTCAAACTTATTCATTGTCTTCTGGTTCAAGGTTGCTTTCCACAACTTCCTTTTGAAAAATTGTTTCATCCAAGCTTGAGTAACTGTACAAAGTTAATTCGCTTCTAGAAGAAAGTTAAATTCCTCCTACTCAGTTTTCCATCATAAATCCTTACAAGCTTCCCATCCTAAATCCTTATACCATCTTCTCCATGTCTACATCCCCCTTTTCTAAACCCGTTAAAGGAATTTTCGGTCCAAGTTCTCCAAAGCATGTGAAAGAATACATTCAAGCCTCAAACTTTGACCAATTCCAAATACCTGCTTCTGAATGAGAAACCGTTGTTTCTCTTACCCTTAATTTCCCTTATTCATGAAGTGCAAAAGGATATGCTCACCTCCATTTTGGAGCAGTTAGACTTGCTCTTACCTTCCATGGGAGGAAATAATTGCCAGTTGTCTCTCAAGTCTCTTTGTTAGATACCTGATTCAGAGACTATTAGCATGCTTGTACGAGCACAATATAAACAACACTCAACGCCAATATGGTGTTTAACAGTGTTCATAGTTTCGCTAAAAGGAGAAATTTTTATAACCCTAAAAAAAAAATCGCTTATTTTGGAGAAATTATCATTTATTTCACTGAACTATTTCACCAAAATACAAAAAAAAAAAAAAAAAAAACTAGGCATTTTAAAATGAAACTTCAAAATAAATTATGATAAATATAAATACACATTATTTAAAATAAAAAAATCATTTTAACTATCAACATATAAAAAATAATGAAAACATATCAATATCACATACAATGGTTTAAAAAAAAATCTAATTTTACCTAAATCTTGGTTAGTGAAAATTTTAATAGTTGAAATCTGATTTTTTTATTAAAATACTTAATACAATTGTTATTCCAATCATTGAAAGTCCATCATATCCTTCAAATCATACAATTTGGGGGAAATTTCAAAATGAAGTAGATTTTAACCTAAATCTTAAAAGGGTATTAAATCAACAATAAGTCTACATAAACAACTTAGAAATACCTTTAAGGCAATAACTATTATTATTTACATATGAAAAACTAAATCATAATAATAATTTTTTACCTTTATTAGAAACCTATTGCCTCTCTTATATATGAAAAAATATCGATAAATTTTTCATTTTTTCTTTGCTAATCACAACAAGAGGTGTCAAAAACCCATTTTAAATCGATTTAGAATAGTTTGAATCGATTTACCGGAATATTTTGAAGAATATTCCGGTAACTACCAAGATCAAGGTAGAAGTAAATGGCAAAAACAGTTTAGCCCTGATTAATACAGGAGCTAGTTTTTGCTGTGCACATCCTAGTTTACTTCCAGAACATCAATGGAAAGAAATGCCAAAAATTCCA